>VMTU01000012.1:0-78182 GCA_016759055.1 Paramecium bursaria | reverse complement strand
TAGTTGAGATCAAGAAAAAAAAAATTCAACTCTATCAAGAATAGTTCAAATTTACTAAGATTTACAGTACGATGAATGAGATTCATGGGGTCTAAATTTTCCTGAATTCCTGTAATACCAATACTTAAGTTTCTTAACTATCTTACCAAACACTAATGATGAAAAACCTCATGTTCAGTAGTTAAAATTATATGAATTCATTGCTATCATCAATCAATTTAAGCATGGGAAACAATTTTATAACACCCAAGAATATTAATTTGTTTTACAATTTCAATAACAAATAACTTAGAAAAACTGATAATAGGTTTTCATAAAACATTAACTTAAATTAATCACTATTTTCACTATTATAAATAAACTAAGATAAATGTAAGGAGATTAATAAAAAAATGTCTATATCTAAAAGAAGACCAAGACATAATTACGACATAAACATAGAAAAATTCTAATAGAAGATATAAAAAGAGGAGATTTTAAATTGATATATTAAGAGGATTATCAAAAATGATAAACACCTTAGAATGAACCACTTGAAGAAGGAGAATTGGTTGAGGTTGTTTAGGTTGTTGAAAAATAGCCAATCTTAATAAAGAAACTATCTCTGCAAATAATAAAATAATCAATTAAATCTTAAGAAATAGCTGATCGAATTATAAACTTAATTAATGCTTAGAAAGTATCTAAACTGAATGTTGTTCAGATTCTAAACGTACCTTTAAAATAGTTTTTTATGGCGATATTACTCTGGAGTAGATTTCTAATTTTCTAACTGGTGGGAATGCGTTTAAGAGTTCTATCATCAGGATAAAAAGGCATATATAATAGCTTCACTTGAGGATAATACTTGATATTTATGTTAAGGTGGTTGATGAGAGTTTTAAATTATAAATTTTAGATAAGCCAAGCTTAATAGAGCGAAATAGAAGAGATCAAATCTTTTAGAATGAGGTTGATTTAAGATAGATAAAATAGAGGGAGAGTTTGTTTTATTACAAACTATTTATTGATGCTGTTAGGGTTGTGCTAGATGTTGCTGTTAGGTAGAAGATCCCGTTACCGTAGCTTCAAATTAATCATTGAATTCAATGAAGAGCTTATATGCTTGCTAAATCTATGAGCAGAGCTCTCTAAATGTTAAAAAATCAAACATTTGTCCAGTTATGTATATTCACTGAGATGTGTTTTGAGCTTATAGCTTAAGAACATGTTAAAATGAATATTATACCAAATGAAGTAGTAAAAAGAATCATAGGAGTTGAAAAAATACTCCAACAAGTAAGAACTCGAAAATAATGGTTTAGTTGAATCCTAATGTGGGACTATTGCAAAAAGTCAAGGTAAAGACATATTAAGCGGTTTAGTAGAATATGTGGGTGATGTTACATAGTATAGACATTTATTGCAAACCTTTCCTACTTCCAAATAGAGGATCAAACTATGGCATTAATTACTTCTCGATTTGGGTTCACTCCCAATACCTTTCATAATTTCAAAAAAATTCAATATCAACATTCTTAGTGTCTTGGGTAGGTTATTAAACCTTCTCACCTTATATATAAAAATCATGCAAAATATGAGGAGTAAAAAATTGTTTTTAATATTTTTGTTCTGTCTCTCTTTAGAAAGGTAACACTTGATTTTTGGTAAAGTTTTGCTAATCTCCTTCTGCCTCTTGATTTTAATATAGATCTATTATTAGAATTAGTATTTTATTTATGATTAGACTCCTCCAACAACTCTACTAAATTTTCTGGCCAGGCCAATGATTGATTTAAGCCTTTTGTCAAAAATAAACCATCATATAGCCTATATTAATGAATTTAGATAGCTATTTCTCAATTAAACTTTCAGGAGTTTCGTTTTAGTTTTCCCATCCAGTACTTTGTTTTTTTGTTTTTAAAAATGATCTTTTCATGTTATATCAGTTATCTTAGAAATGATCGTCTTATGACAAAATCTTTTATTCTTTGATTTAGGAACTGAAGTATTTTGTATAACCCCCAATAATATCTCAATATGTTACTTTTTCATAAAATATGCTGTAAGCACTGTTAATGCTCTACTTTGCTCTCTATAAGAGCAAATTAGAACGCCTTTTACTAATTCATTTGCTTTTTCTAGGAACTCATAAATCTAACTCTTATTCACTTCTGAAACAATAACCTTATATATAACTTTATATGAACCTATTCATCGGAATCATCGATAGGTAATAATGGTAAATTAGGGAACCTAAGCTCATTTTTTTTGGATGCACAGTTCAAAATATGATTTATTTTATTGACGTTAAGGAATTCTTGATCCTATAATAAAAAATAATATACATTTGGAGCAAGTTGATTCCCAATATAGAGAGCTTCTTTGATTTTAGAAGCAAAATAAACTAATTTCATTAATATATTAAATGTCGATAAGAAACTACATTTTTAGAAAATTAGGTGAATCCATCTAACTGTAAAACAAATTCAAGTTTACCCCCTTCACCCCCACTTGAGATAATTAGGATCTTTGAAAAGCAGTTGAAGCTCATTCTTAATTAGAGGAGTATATAAAATTATCATAAGAAATTTGAGAGAAGTTGTCTTTATAAAAAATATAAATAACCATTCTTTCTTACTTTTAGGATAGATGCATCATGGTTTCCCCTCAAATAAACTGTAGCATCAATTACTCTACAATAGCTTTAAAATTTTTCTAAAGTTTTATACTTTTTATTTATGGAACAACCTTAGCATCGGGAAGTTGTTTATGCATTATCTTGAGTTATTGGAAGAATGGAATTATTAAAAGTTATTTATTAAACCCAATATGAGTAAAAAAACTGGAAAGCAGGATTAGCTCGAAAAGGTCAGAAATAGTTTCAATATCAAGCAAAAAAAAAGAGAGTTTCATTTTCAGTAGGAAGTCTAAGAGTCTTAATGTTTAAACATGTGATTGCCCCTATGGCTATTTTGATCCAGGTGTAGCCCTTTTTGTTAAAGTACCAATTATTTTTCTATAATAGTTTATGATATTACTTGTTAATAATGTTCTGTTCGAGCAAATAAGTGTAATTAACTTTTATCATCATGTGATTGTTTGGTTGGATATTATAATGCAGGTGATGGCTATTGTAACATTTGTCATTTTAGCTGTTCAGTGCCTTATAAATTGATTGTTTGAGTTGTCCAAATTACAAAACTACATTTAGAGTTCTTAATTAAAATTAATGCATTTGCTAAGATTAGTACTTTGATGACAATTAAAATAAAATATGCAAACGTTGTTCACAGACTTGCTACACTTGTAAGGGTACATAAAATTATTGTCTGTTACGTTAGAGTGGCTAAAATAGAATTCTACAGAGTGTCCATGTATATCAGGATATTATGAATCAGGTAGTTTAGTTTGTGATAAATGTTTATAAAATTGTTTGGAATGTTATAATATAAACTTTAATGTACAAAATGTGGAACAAGCCGTGTATCAAATTGCAGTACATGCATTTGTTAGACAGGCTATTACGATGATGGAACACTGTATGCAAATAATGCAATGCTTCATGCTTAACTTGTTAGAGTAATTCTACCTTTTGCACGACTTATGATTCTATCAAATTTAGAACTCTATTTTCAAATAAATGCTTATGCCATACTGACTTTTTTGTTGCAATTATATTTCAAATAGTTGGTAAGATTTTTTAAGGATTCTTTACAGGCCGAATATTCTTAAAATTATTGGATATTCTATCACAATTGTTCTCAATTTAGGAATTTTATTTGTAAATATTATCATCAATATTTAAATTTTATTTTACATATTTTTAGGTAAGATACAAACTAAATTCTATTTATAATATTATAATTGGGCTAATAATTGTTGTTTACTTGTTGTATAAGGTGGATAAATTGATTTAATAGTATTGATAATTAATTTAATATTATAAATTCTAATAAATAAGATTTGATATAATTATTTATATTCTAAAAAAATGATTCAAAGTGAACATAAAGAAAATAAATATAATTTCATAGCTAATAAATATGTGTTAAGAATATCCTGCTCATAAATTTTTATATAAATCAAAGCATAATGGTTTAAAGAATGAGTCTCTCAATTTTTCATCATTGTAGTCTTTTTATTCAGTATATAACTTGAAATCAAGTGTTTCCATATAGCTTTCTCAATCTTCAATCCATTTATAGTGGACTAGTGGAATTCCCTTCTCTATCGCAGTTTTGATGCTCTCAATTGGTGGTCTCTCATAATTAATCACAAACCGATTAGGCTAACGATAATCCAAATCTCTGAAATCCACTGCATATGATCCACCCATTGATTCGATTTTCTATTTACAACAGTCAAGCTCTTCTAATAGGATACTTTTTAGCTATAGCAAAATATACCACATAGCCTTCTAGTATTTAGCTATTAAGTTACTAATGAATATTTATAACACTTATGTTGCTATTTGTGATTATCCTCACATCTTGCATATTGAAGTTAGAAACTACCTCATTTTCTATTTATATTTTCTTCCAATACATTAGGTTATCTTTAAATTAAGTCCACATTAATTAATTATCATCTAGGATTACTAGATATTTTTCAGCCCCAGGAGAGAAGATTCTATCCAATGACTTCTAATTTTAAACTACAGGATCATCTCTTGATATAATTCGATTCTTATGGAAGTAGGGAAGTTCTTCAGATATGACTTAATAAAAGGCATTTGAGATGCTATTTAGTATGAACTCAGCATATCCTCGACTGGCCTTAGTATAAATATAGATTTCGTATAAAGGAATAAGATTAACAAAGAAATATTGTCTAAGTTTAATTATGAATTTCGAATCCTTATCACACCGTAATTCCAAATAAAATCTTCAATATTTTATGACAATTATTGAAAACTATTAAACTTACCACTTTTTTTTGAATTAGTAGTATTTATGAATTTTGCTAGTTAGAATTCCCCATATATCTTAATGGCATGTAGTATGGTCTGATCTAAATCTGACACCATTATTAATTTCTTCTTTACATTTATTAGATTATTAACTAAATACATAAATATTTTCTTAGCCGTATTATCATCTAAAGTGGCATCAGGAAACTAATTCTCTTTCTATTAGATGATTTTTTCATTGCAATACACACAAAATCCCCTCTCTATTCGAATATGTTTACATAACTTTTCTTTAGGGATTACCGTCAACAAAATGTCAGTTTGTGTATAATCCTTTTCAACTTATGCCAAATACTCAAACAAACCATATACCTAGGAAACGAACTCTAGTTTTTTATCATTATCACATTCAAATCCTATGAATTGGTTAGTTAAATTTAATCGCCAACTTTAACTTTCCATTTTTCGCCTCTCATTGCACAAAAATAAAAATTTAGTTTAACTTATTATGGTGATGGACGAGTTGATATTGTTGATACTTCCTCCTATTCCTATTTATTATCATCCAATATCGCTTCTATCTCATTTTTATAAATAACTCCTATTTATTGACATACTATAATTCCCTCTATCTATAAAGCTTAGCTATAATTTTAGAAAGTAAGCTAAGATTGAACATATATTTTAGATAGTTAATGACATTATTATTTGTTACCTGCAACAGAGCAAAACGTTTCTGTCATTTATAAGTTACTTTCTGAAATTATAAGCATTGTTGGGAAAAAAATATCTCATTTTTTTCTTATTTCTAGTCAATTTCTAAAATTGTCTTGAATATAATAATTGCAGAATAATATCTTGACCCTATACTAACAGGTTTGAATCATCTGACCTAATGATGATTATTTTGTTTGGGTGACTTATATATTAATTTAAGATAATTTTAAGAGAATGGGAATAATGAAATCATTTTTTTAAACCCTATTTATAAAACCTGGAATATGGTGATATATGCCTTTAAAAATTGTTTTGATTAATTTTTAACATATAATATTTCATTCTTATATACTCTAATCGCTTATCTCACTTGATTCCTCACTCTATACTTTTGATTTAGGCGATTATATCTATAATATTGGATACTCATCATCTGAAGGTTCATTTACAAAGTTTGATTCCGGAAGGTCAAAGAAGGACTAGAAGTAATTCTTGTATTTGTCTCTTATAAATTTATCTGTGTATTTCTTGTCAGTATTTTATTTTTCCGCAATCACTTATTTTACTTTCTTTATGACCTCTTGCATATTATTCTCATATTATCTAGGATTTTTATTTCTTAATTCATTTATGTGGGTATTAAGAGAATTATTTATTTCTATCCTCAGCTTTTTATTTGTTGTAAAAAATAAATTGCCAATAAATTTAGTCAAAGCGACCTTAACAGGATCATCATCATATTAAAATTAAGTCCCTTATCCTAACTCACCTCTCTCTTAAATTTGTTTTTGCCTTTATTCTCTAAGTATCTCACCAAAGATGCAATGATACCACCTTCTAAATGTGTTAAAAGGCTTTAATTTAAATAAATCTGGTCTATCTCTAGCAATTAAACGAATTAAATTAATATTTTTAATTCCCTCAATAAACACTTCTCTTTTTACATAAAATCTATACTATTAATAATTAGTAATAAAATATTACTTTATAGAATATGAGCGAAATTGCAATAAGAGTTTTTTCTTCATGAATCTCCAACATAATACGCTTCCACCACTCATTGAACCTTTATAGTATTTTTGGAGTACAAATCATGGATATAATATAAATTGAATTATATTGAGCCTCCTTCCCTAAAAAAAGTTTAAAAAAAAATATAATACATGAGTTTTCAAAGCTTTATATCAGCATTTCCGTTAAGGTTCCATAATTTGACTCCTTTATATATGATAGATAAGCATGAATGTACTTGTAGCGATTTAAGGATTCGTCGATAAGTACAATATACAATAACATCATATAATTATACTGATCATTCTCACTAAAATATTTTAAATAGCTGTGAACCATGAGCCTAACAGTCTCTTTTTCACTGTTTAAAGCATTAATAAGGATCTTCAGATAATCCCTCTCTTATACATGCCCTATTCTTAATAAAATTATCAAGCATTTAACAGTGACTTCCTATACTTCTGTATCTCCCAAATTAATATTAGTTGAAATCATGCTCTTGAAGTGGGAAAAACCTTCAGTATTATACTGAATGATTTCAAATAGAAAATACATAATATTGATTTTCATCTATGAAGGTGTATATGGATTGCTAAATTAGATTAATAAATACTTATTGATTTGGCAAATTATCTCTAAATCAATTCTTTTGCATTCCTGGGCCATAAGCTGTATTTTCAAAAATGTATTTAAAGCGACAAAGAAAATGCTAGAGGGTTGCCATTAAGTCTATTTAATCTGATAAACTCCTTTTGGTTAATTAAATTGTTTAATCGAAGGCAGCAATCTTAAGTCCCTTATTTTTTAACCCAACGCAGGTCTAACTCTTGTTAACCATTGCAACTATTATTCACCAAAGTTCACATGATTCCTGAAAACTTATTTGGAATCTCCTTTTTTATCTATTTCTTCTAAAAGATATTTTTCAAACCTTATCATTTACTTATTTGTGAATTCTAATAATATCTCATTGATTGATTCATATTTACTGTTATTTTTACTCAATTCTATAACACAATAGTCTAAAAATATCTTTTTCTTCAAATCGTTTTACATTCTGGTATCCAATAAAAGTGAATAACAATCATCAATTGATAACTCATGATGGAAATAGCCAATATCTATATCATCTTCTACTATTTCATCCTAATCCTCATGCAAGCACCTATTGTTGATGAACCTTTGTTAAGTTTTTACCTGGAACTTTTTCCCATCGCATAATTAATTAATATCCTTAATCTTATTGATAAGGTCTTTCGCTATAACACGATGAGACTTTTTAAACTATAAATTTTCAAGACTTATGGGTTAAAATTCATAAAACTGACTCTCATCTTACTACTGATCAGGAAATAAGAAATTCAGGCTTAGGTCGTATAAATCATTAGGAAAATTAAATTTCTCCATATCAAGATTTTGGTCTGCATCATCAATAATATCAGAGTTGACGATTTATTCATTTTAAATATCTTCGGCTAGCTCTATTTGCTTGATTTTTCTAATTTTTCTTGCAACATTTATCTTCTTTTCCTCCAAATATTAACTGATTATTGATTTAAAAGTTGATTCTGGCTCCATATCAGTATCTTAACCATCTTCGATTTCATCCTCCTCAACATCAAAGCCCTATTCTTAATACTGTTCCCAAAAATCCTATAAGAACATTATGACTGCTGAGGCTTTGTAGATTTCTTAAGCTTTTCTTTTCTTAATTTTTTTTGTGTCAATTATTTAATCTGCTTCTGAATCATCCTCAAAAGCTTATTAGATTTCTTTTTGCATGAATTCTAAGTTCTTTCTTCTTTCTTATCTTAACCTCTCTCTTGCTAAAGATTTTTCTTTTAACCTTCTTTTTTTCTCTTCATCTTATAAGGCTAAGTTCAGTTATATCGGTTTCTAATCTTCATCTTCTGAATCTTCTGAATCTTCTTGAACTTATAGCTCTTATTGGTCCTTATTTTCCGAAATTTCCTATTCTCCTTTATCTTAGTCTTGAAGTTCATCTTTAATATTTTGTTAATCCTCATTATCTTCTTCATCATCACGCACTATTTGCTTAAAAATCTCCTGTTATTTAGTTCGAGCTGTTTTATTGCCATCTTCATCATACTATAATAGAATTTATTAATATCTCCTCTTGTATATTACATCTGACCTTAAATCACAATATTCTTTGACTAAATCATAGACCCTTTTCGAAAATTTTGAGACTTAAACACCCCCATTATCCCTAATAATATATTTGTCATAACCAGGCCTGTAAATAAATGGTTTTTCCTCTGGTTCCTCCTCTAGAATTTATTGCAACTTTTTCGTTCTCCTGAATTCAACCTCAAAAAATCTTTCACTGCATTGTTCCTTCTAATTAATTTTGCTTGACCAAAATCTTGATTTTTTGAGAGAAATGCGATAATTTTCTTGTTTTTCAGGAATTCCATCAACATATTCCCAATTTACTCTGCAACTTTAACTTGGTCCCAAATGAAGAGTTTCCTTTTTGAAGGCCTATAGCATCTTGAGGCAATATTGTCTCAAATTATAAATTATTCCAGGATCAGTGAATATTTCTTATTTATATTTTTCTTAAAATCTAAGATTCCAAGAACTAGTGGTTTCTTTTATTATATTAGCCTTCTTGTAAATCCTAAACTATCTACCTTTTCTCTTTCTACCATATTCTTGTTTTATGCTTTTAATTTTTCCAATCATGGGGTACTTCAAATACTTTTAAACTTCAAATAAGAACTTTTTCGCAAATTAACTCAATCTAGGATCTATAAACCATTCTGATCTGATACTCTTAAAAAGCTTTTGCTTTGGAATATATTTTATCTTCAGTTTGTACTTTCTCATAAACAGAAAGAGTATCATTTTGTATTTATTTACAAATTTAAACAGCTCCTTTTTCATTATGTCTCTTATGATTTTATAACGACGCAATCTTTTCTTGTTACGTCTTTTCTTCTATACTTATTTTGCTTATTTTACTTATTTTACTTAGTTCACTTGTTTCACTTGTTTCATTTGTTTCATTTATTCTACTTTTATTAATCTCCGCAATTTTTATTTGGCTAATCTAATTTATTTCTTTTTTTAACGGTATAGGAACAATTATTTTTAAAATCTGCTAAATTCTTATAAATAATTTTTCTCGATAATGAAGCCTCGATAAGCTTTATCCTTAACCACGTTAATGTTCTCAAGCAAAAATAAATTTGAGAGCTTTGATTTGAAATTGCAAATGCGTGAACGCATATATTTAGCAACACGTTTTTCTCGTGGCAAAGTAGCAAAGTTTCTCATGATCTTAAACATCAGGTCTCTAGTTAACTAAAATTCCTTTTAATCTTTCATACTGCACCATCTGAGGAGTAATTCTTTGAGATTAGTAGATATTTCTTTCAGATAGGCCCTCAACTTTGGATTGAAGTTAGCCATCTCTATTTCTTACTTAAGTTATTCTCTTCTAATATTACGTTGTATCTTTATTAACTTATTTCTAACTGTAGGTAGCACTTTCTTTCTCTCTGAGATATTCTTCTCGATATATTTTGATTACATTTTTAGTTTTAAAATACTCTTATATCTTTGCTTTATTATCATCTTCATTGAAGGCGTATCATAATATTATTATTCTCTTTTTGTAACCACATTGTAGGGATGATATTTTATTCCTCTTTTCTTTAGTACTCGAAAGAGACCGTCAATTTTTTCTTCTGGCCATATTTTGACTAAAGGTTTGAAAATTTATTTCCAATAAACAATTTCATCATAGGTTACATCCTTACCATTATACATTAATGCAATAGTTTAGAAGTTTTTTAATAAATTCAACATTTTTAACTTATTTTGTTATTTAGGTATCAATGGCACTTCAATATCACATTTATTTAATACACTCTCATCCACGAAATATTTATCTAAAATACGATTAATATTATTGACTTGTCGGAATAATTTCTATAACCTTTTAAACATTATTTCAACTGATATCTTCGAATTAAATTTTCCCTTAGCATTAACATCTTTAAATAAATTATAGTAAGAATAGTTTTCAATCTTTCTAAATTTTTTTAATGTGAAGATAGCTTTTTTTTGCCTAGGCTTGAGATTTTTTTTCCTTTAATAGTTGCTGAGGTAGTTATTTTAATATACTTCTTCTCTAAGATATTTTGCACCTCTAGCCAGAAAGGCCCCTCTTTTTCTTCCATATCTAGCTTAGGTATAGTTCCTCACTTAAAATCTGTGCATAACTTTTTTTGTTCTTTAAGAATGTTAACGTACAATTTTTCCATATGTAAATAAACTATAGTAATGTTTAAGTCTCTTAAATAATGATGTGTGCTTAAAGTTTCTTACTACCTCTTACTCTAGATCCGCTCTATTTTAAAGTTCTTCATAATCATATAATAATAAATCAACCTAATCACAATGAAGCGAGGAAAACTTTCCTATGGCTTAAATAACTTGAGCTTACGCTGTCAAATATGTCTCCACAGTTATTTCGTATGAGTTCTTTGAAAGTAGTATTTCTGCAGTTTACAAAGTATTAGGCATTAAATGACTATATTTTTTGTATTTTTAGTATAAAACCTTTGATGCTGTAACAGTTCGAAGTACATTTTTTCTATCTTTCTATTTTGATTTTATTAATATTTAAGGTTTGTCATCAGATCCAGGAATGTCAGGAACATTCAACCTACTGAAAACATCAAATCCATTGAAAATCCATTTGGTATCTTCAATTTTATGATTTAAATTCACATCTCTCTTATCAAGTCCGAAAAAATTAGTGAATCCTTTCTATTTTAATTAAGATGTCAGTTTTCCATTAATTGACATATCATGTTTAATCAAATTTTTGCATACCTTTATCATCCAGTAGATGCAACACTATATTCTTGGTTACCATTCCTCTTAATTTTCCTAAATCATATCAAAAACCATATCAATAATATTGAACCATTCTGTATCAAGGCTTCCCATATTCATAGTGATGATTTGTATAAGTTCATCTTAACATTGATGCACTATTGATAAAGCTGATCTTTTGAAATATCTGGTCAAAATAGTTATGATTTGTCTTAGCATTAGTGTGTTTTAGTAAGGCTGGATCTTCTCAAACTGAATTAGTTTTTTCAATTCAATCAGTCTTTATTCATTCAGTAACATAGGAAACTTTTCGAAGTAAATGGACATAATTTTAAGTGCCTCTAATTGGTTGCCAGATCCAAATTATAGTTATGCATGAACTTATTGATAGAAGCCATATGGTAATTAAAACCTTCTCTGCCTTAATAGAAAATACTTAAAAACTAGACTAAATCCTTGAAATTCAACATCTGTCATAAATCTAACCAATCTAAATATCTGTAACATATTTTCCCTTGTATTGTGGTGATAGAAAAATAATATATCATAAAAAGGATAAGGATTCAGGACCATTATTGAATTTTCATCATTATGTTCAATAAGGGCGAATATATTTCGCAATAGCTATTCTGAGCCTATCAATTTTTTTTCAACAAGATCACATGCAATTTCCACAGCAATTCGTTAACAATCTTTATTTTATCTGCTTTGAATGCTTAATAATAATAGAGGTTTAAACTTCCTAACTAATTGAAGTAATTCCTAATAATTATCGATAACATAATCCACTCTGTTCTCTAAGACTATTAATTTTATAATCATTCTGGCTTCTGATAGTAATCCTTTTAAGTGAACATGATTTCCAAACTCCTTTAATTAGTCTTTAGGTAACACATCTTTGATTCCGAATTTAAATTAATCTATGTTTTAAATTTTTTTAGTAATGAGTTCTTACTAATATTTTATTAATCCTTAAATTTAAAGGCTGCTTAAAAAGTATCTTAATTTGAAAGGCACACATAATTTACTGTAGTAATGTGATATAATCTACTCAAAAACCTTTAAAACATCATATCTAATTGATTATTTTGAGTCTTAAACACAGCCAACAATAGCATTATTAATTAATTTTAGCGAACTTGATTCAAATGTGTGACTTTTTAAAAGAACCTGTAAGCATTTTAAAGCATGTTGTCTGACATGAAATTGTTTTTCCTAAAACAATCCCACAAAGTCCTAAACCAGCAGATGCTATAAATCTAATATGTAATCAACATGCATTTCTATTTGAAACTCACTACATATGTCCACTTAATCTAACATATCTGATGAGCATCTTTGGTATTTATATTTGAGTTCTCTCATAAATATCGCATCGGGATCCTCATCATCAGCATCCAAACAATCTGGGTCAACTTCCAGGTCAAATAATGACCCAAGGGTTTCATCTGCATGTTTATTCAGGTTCGCCTGAAAACGATCATAATTGAAATAATCTTCAGAACCTCTTTAGAAAAATTCGAGTATAGTTTCTCTTTATTAATTCGGAAAAGCATTCTTAGGTACATTTAATAATCTAGGTTTATCAATAACCCCTACAGGAGTTTTCTTTATGTAAGTGAATAATGGACTTTTATTGTGAGGGTTAGTTCGTTTAAGCCTCTAGAGATCCATTTTTCCAAAGCTAAATAAATAGTGATCAATAATTAATTCCATTTCATCTCTTTCTGATAAATTCATAGATTCCAATTCATTAAAGAGGCTGTCAACAATATTTTGATCATGTTTGTTTTCTCTCAATTACCTAACTACTTGAAAGTTCCTCCTCAGAAGGTCTATGAACCCGTTTCTTATTGTGTTGCTGTGGTGATTTCTCAAAGGCCTAAATACATGATATTGCATCAAATATTATGAAGGTTATAATAATTGGGAGCTGGCCAAATAGTCTTTAAACACCTTTAAGCCAAATGAGTCTTTGACAGTCATGAAATATCGAATTATTTTGTATTACAACTACATAGCGGTCATTTAGTGATTTAAAGTTTTATAAAGGCTATTTATTAGTACTACAACATTATTAATTTGAGGGTTGGGTTGAAAAAATTATCTTATTAGGAATCTTAGGAATAGTGCCCACTTCTAAGTTTCAATCACTCCATCTAGCACTACTTGAATAATTGTTATGACAAGATCATCATTATTAAAATATTTATTCATGATGTGGAACATGTAAAGTTTGTATAAGCTTATTTCTTCCCCTTCTAGATAGAATAGGCAATCAAATATTTGTTACCAACACAATTAAGCAGCCAAAGGTCCGATAAATTTCATGCAAGCAATGTGATAGCTGAGGTATAATTTGATTCTTAGATTGTCCTCTTTTTCACGATCACCCAGATTCTGATCTAATAGAAATTACATAAACATTAGTAGTATTTAACGATTCCTAGATTACCTTGCATAATGTAGGAGGCTGCACAATTTCGGAAGTGAATTTTTTATGGCATAAGGAGAATCCTCTCCAGCAATCATTTTGAGAGTTTGAAATACCTCCATGTCAGTATAAGTGGAACTATCTTAATACATCAAAGCCTCGGTGGGATGGGGCAACTCGAAAAACATTTGTTTAAGTCTTTTGGAATAAATAATAATGAAAATTTGAAATGTTTGGCGCTGAATAAGAAGGGCATTTTTAAAAAAAGTATCTTATTGAAAATAAAATATAATGCAGAAATAATGAATATAATAGGCTAAACAACCAATAGAAATATTTTTGTGAATTTTCTGGCAAAGGAAGCTAAATTTTTTTATGACACAATACTCTATTCATTTTTTTAAAAAATTCATTTTATATAAAAGCATTTATTAAGGAAATTCTTATGTAATAGTAACACTAAGATTTGTTAGTATGGATAATGAGCATTCATTATACAAGGAAAAGCATCTATTGCTCCAATTAAGAATAACATTATTTTGAGAAATATTTTCATTCAAGGAACACAATCAAAATTAGGAAAACAATAGTAGGATAATCTAGCTATCTAAATAACATATTTTAAGAAAGCTTGATAAAATAATCACGTAGCAATGAATTAGAAAAAAAGCTTATGTGATTAGAAATAATTAGGCAAAAGATTAGAATTTGTGATTTTTACTCGCAAATTAATAATAGGAGTTGAATGATTAAATAGAGACTTTATTGGTGCTAATTACATGATGATAATAGGATCATTTCAAAATGAAGGTAGGTGTCAAAATATTTTTCAACTAAAACATTTTAAGGATTCAGATATTTTATGTAAATGAGGGTGTAAAACTATCATGAAGATAAATTTTTTATCTGACTTATGGAAAAGACGATCGAATATGATTTTATATTAAAATATAAGAAAAAATACAAATATTTCATTTTGCTAATATATATATTGTTTCAACTACTTCCAATTAATCTCTTTCGAGAAATTCTAATTTCTTTAATTATCTTAGAACTAGATCTAGTTTATCTCTGTTATATTTTATTCCTTTTTCCGTGAAATCCACATTTGTTAATATGAGCAAGCATTTGATGGCTTCATTAATTCTCTGAACGAATTATTATGGCTGATTCTTTATTTCTACTTAAAGCACGGCTAGTTGAAGTCCTATCTCATTTTGATCGACATTAAAGTGATGATGGTTCAATACTATATCTACAGCGATAAAATTAATAACACTGTCAACTAGTTGATATTCTACTATTTGTTCGATCATCTCTTCGTGCTCATATTCAAATAACATATTTTTGACAATTTAGATCGCGAATAGTTCTCCAGTTTTAAGCAAGCTGATAAAAAATTAGATCATTTTCATCTATTTTAATAGAAGCTCTAAACGTACAGGGCCGGATGATGTTACGTTTATCAATATTTGTTTAAATTATGAAAAGTAATCTTTGCTTCTTTGGTCTGTGAAAAAATTGCAAAACATCCTGTAATAAAAGCATCTATTGACATCATGTTGTTCTAATTATAAAAATTATTCTTTTCCTTCATCCAATTGAGTTAGATTATTCAACGACAATAATGATAGTTGGATAATAAGTTACTCCTGCTCATTAATATCTTATTGCTTATAAAATTGAAACATCCTTTATTTCAACTCTTCGCTTATTTTGATGATTAAATTCTGTTATATGAATTAATAGCAAAACTGGTCTTCCTAGCTAAACTAAATGATGACTGATAGGACTGTCTAGTAACACTCTGGATCGCCAATCAATTTAGATAGATTTTTTATAAGATCTGTATTTAGGAATTACAATCGCTACTCTTGATCCTAGGACAATTGTAAAATTAGCATCAGGCTTTGTTTTCTCACCTCAGGCTTGGGGTCAATGATAAACTCTGTAATCGATTAATACTCCATAAAATTTAATATTAATAAATGGTATTTTTTGCTGTAGTTGGATTAATATCATTGGTTCTGGGGGCACTTTTATATTTGTTGGTGTGTGTAGATCCTAATTCTTAGGGTATTTTAGGAAAATTGAATAGATTTGTATTCGAAAAATTGCCAAGTTGGATAAGGTATTATATATATGCCATAAAGGATGTTGGTAGGTGAGAGAATTTTTAACATTCTAAAGGGAGCTTAGAATTACTTTTTTTATTCCAACCATCCTATTGTTTAAATATTTTATATACTTGTTGCTGTTGGCGGATATATTTTATATGTTTATTATGGTTTTATGCAGTTATTTTAAAATAATCCATTGGTGGATAATACGAATACTATGATTGGATCATTTTTGGCTTTCATAAGTTTTCATTCATTTTACCAAGCATGCCATTTCAAACCAGGAGTCATTTCTAAGTAAGAATATTTTTTACAATAAAAAGGTAGAATGCTTAATAATATTATAATTAATACAAAGAATATGTAGACAATGTCATATACTTGAGGGAGAATGAATGCAAGACTTGTACTATCATCAAACCAGCCAGGAGTAAGCATTGTAGAGTTTGTAACATTTGTGTCTCAAGATTCGATCATCATTGTGTTTGGATCAAATAGTGTGTAGGATAGAAGAACTATAAGTATTTCATAAAATTTATCGGATTACATGCTTTACTCTGTAATTATGGGGCTTTTATTGGATGTAGATGTCTGTATGGGATTATTTTAAAGGAACGATTATTTGAGGCTGTATTCAGAGATCCATTCACTGGCACTAGGATGCAAGCAGATATTTACATCATAAGCAGATACATTTTTTATTAATACACAATATTTGTATTCATAGTCTTACTTTGTGTCATTATGGGATTATCCTTGACATTCTTCTTATTCTATCACTTTAACATGATTAGATATGACACAACTACAAATGAAAGGATGAAAAAAAGCGATTTTAAGAGTTTTTTCGAAGATGAAGTGAAAAAGTTTGACTAAATATCCAATACTTCAGAAGATAAAGAAGAGCTGAAATTAGCTAAGCAAAATGGTTAGAAGGCTAAAGCCATCTTAGACAAACTCTAGCAAGATAGGCACATAGGATTGTGGAAAGGTTTGAAACAAATTTTCTCAGAACCAGACGAAGTTGGAAATTTTAAGAAAAAAAATTAATGATTAAGAATGTATTTTTCAATACTAAAACAAAAAGTTATTAATAAAATTTTTTCATTTTCTTTCTGGTGTCTTCCAATTCCTAGTCTATGTTTTTGCACAAACATTATCAAATTAACTCAATTTAAATAGATCCTTCTTTTGATATGTTATGGTTTTTAGTTTCTCCTTTATGGCTTAATGAGTTTATGAACTTGCTTTTGTGTGTTTTGTTTATAATCTAGGTTTAGAGGATTTTCGAACTGAGTCTTGATATTTAGTTATTTAATCATATTTTAGTTCCATAATCTTTTCAGCTTCATTCGCATAACCGTGTGCTAATATCATTCTCATTGGAGATTAGGGGCTAAAAAGTATATATTTATTATTACGCGTATGGTTTGCCATATCTGAAATTTTCATCAGGTAATTAGACTGAATAAATGTTGGTTCCCTTTTTTGTAGAGACTCTTGCATCTGCTGATTTTCTAAATTTTGTAAATTAATCGGACTTATGTAAGCAATTAGTAACGCACATTTTATTTAATTTGGTGAAATCTCTGTCTGGTAATAGATCTTAGCTTGATTGATGTTATCTCCAATTTAAAACCACTAAAAAGTTCCATTTAACGGATTACCCTCTTAAGCACCTTCTAGGTCATGTGTGATCGGTTTGCCAAAGTAAACTTCTTATGGAATTGTGTAAGTTGAGGTTTTTGATACTCCTACTGAGTCCCTCATTAATAATGAATTAGTCCTATATCTATTCCATGGTTTCATATTTATTATATTTTTTATTTTATTTTTTCCTTCTTTCTCGTTTTAATGACTGATAATCCAGATGATGCTCCGATTCGGATTTAATCGAACGATAAGACACCGTAAGATCCCAACAAATCGAATGTGAATTCAAATTAGGCTGAAAGTCATGTTCCTGATGCTAAATTTATGGATGTAATGACGACTGGCTATAAAGAAGAGCCTTTAGTCAGTAAATTTGAGTAACGAAGATAAAAGAAACTTAAGAAAAAGTAGTTACTTATGACAGCGAGATAAATAAAGAGAATTTTGAGAAAAAGGCCTATTAATAAAGTTAACCTAGCCTACTAGGCATACTTCTTCTTAGTGAGTATAGTTGTCTTGGTTCTCAGCATAATCGCTTATAGGGATATGGAATACTATCCAGATTAATTTGATTAGTTTCTAAAAAACTGGTAATAAGACACCTTAGTAGATATTTAATATACTTACACAAGTTATAGGTGTGATGATTTAGGTCCAGACGTATCAATATTAATATATATAGTATTCCCCATTATATGAATATACGTGGCCAGGCACTTATCAAGGGTGTGATTGTACTAAAAATACTGCTGTTGAGAATGCGAATGCATCATCCACTATGATAACTTAGTTCTTCAAGAAATATTTTTAGATTGACTAAGTATGTAGTTAAGATGAATAAAAATAAGGGTGCACTACTGTGGATTAAGAACTTCCAAAAATATTCAGTAGTTGGAGTAAAGGATTGGATGGGAAACGTAACTCTATTTATTTTAATTTTTTTTAAAAGCATTTACTCTGTGCGGAAAGAGGGATAGATATTCAAATTATGTCAACAATAGTCGTTTGCTGTGCAAGACTGATGAGATTCAATGTGGGAGTGGAAATACCTAATTTTGTATGACTGGATCGAAATGCCCAATTACAGAGATAGGATTTACGACTAACGATAATTATTTAAATTTAAGTGCTTCAAATAATACAAACATTGGTGGCTTATTTGAAGTTGGACCTAAATACTACTTCTACTTTTTAAGAAATACAACATCAATGCCAATTTCTGAGGTTAGAGTTACAGAGGGTGATAGTGTGTGTTTATTAAATAATGAATCAAATATATCCCCTGGTAGGGATGATTATCCTCTTATGAGAACATAGCGAATAAATTGTAATGATAGGTCAGATTCTAGATTTCAAAAAATCAACTAAATTCCTGAGGATATATTTTATTTAGCAAATAATATTTAGTATTTAGAAATTAGTTTGCCCTATTATTAGATTAACCCATCATACAATTGGACTATGTTTGTGAAGCCGTACATCTATTGGAAATAGTCTTGTAAGGGTTAATTGCAGGATGATGTCGTTTATGTGGGGAATACAATCAGTTGGATTTATATCGTTCTAAAGGTGCTGTTGGGATTTACTATTACATATTTCATAATGATGGGAATAATATTTAATATAATTGGTGTTTTGACTGCCTTGAATTTTGCATGGTCGTGCATGATAAGTAATTTTAACTAATTTATTATTAGCTAAACCTGAACATTAATTTAATGTTATATTTCTTATCGAGCTGATTGCTAAGGTGATCTTTTAAGTGATGGAAATAATTGTGATTTGTGTGGCATTTGCTATAATCTAGATCAGGAGAGGGGTGATAGTTAATGTTAACAATTAAGATTGTACGGATGATCCAATAAGTCGATAAATGTTTATAAGTTTAGAGGAATCACTAACTAGCTAGGTGTGGTCTTACAATCTTGGAATCTTAGCTCTTTTTTCTTTAACATTATTTATAGATATATATTCAATAAAAAAAGCTTTGGATCATGGTCATCATCATGGTGCAAAAAAGCATAAAGAACATCATAAGTTAATAAATAAGGATGACTCAAATAAGGAGTCATAAATTAAAAGTTTTACTCCTGATGAATAGGAAAATAAGAAACCTACAGAAAAATGATAATCTAAACTATAATATTTTATTTATTTCAAAATATTATTGTTCTCTATGCTTAGTCGAGAATAGAAGGAATTGTTAAGATCATCTATATTGAGATATAAGACTCCTCCTCCAAATAATCTTTAAGATAAGTACTATTATATTATTAGAAAGATCGATGGGTCAATCATAATCCTAAAATGGATATATATAACCTAATTATTTTTTGGATTCAAAAAAGATAAGGGATAGAAGTGACAGAAAGAATCATCAATCACTGGTGGAGAATAAGATTTATTTCACAATTCCAAAGAGAGCCCATTCACGATAAACAACTGAGAATAGTACAACTTTTTTCATTACTGATCGTAGTGATAAAGATAGATCTGCAAGATGCTTTTAAATACTATTCCTCGTAACTCATTAGAGCTTATATAGATCTAACAAAAAAGTAACTAATAAATATCTTGGTCATTTCAAAAAATCAAATCTTACATCATTCAAAGAAAATTATACATCAAGGTCTGCTAAAATGCATTCACCTAACTTGATTACATATATTAGAAAATAGTAGCGAGAAATTTCAGAGACTTCTATTGTTAAACTATCCTTTTAAACAATAAATAATAATAACCATAAAATAGATTATGCATAACCACAGAAAGGAATAGTATGAAAGATAGTTTATAGGGCAAAAAACTCTCAAGGTATTTATTATATTTAAAACGCTATCTTATTATATGATTACATTATATTATAGGCAAAACTCGATATCATCTTCATATAATCCCTAAGATTCACAGGAAGACGATAATATTGAAATGCGATAGTTTCTATTATTTAAATCAGATTAATATTCCATCTATTTGACTCCCCTACAAACAGAGGAGGCACAACACTTATAATCATTTCTCTATACTGAAGAATCCATTAAAAAGTCTATAAATTAAAAAGCATAATAGATACATGAAGAGGTTGAAATCATGAGATTGACGGATAGTGAGTATTTTTATGATTAGAATCTAATTCAATAGAAAAGGAAATCTACCCCAAACAAGAGAATACTAGAGTTTTTGAATGATATCGTCACAGAAGATTAGAAGCAGGAGAAATCTAGAAGCAATACGTTATAAAGAAGAGTATTCAATCAATATATTTAGGCTTAAAAATAAATTTAATTTAAGAATGCTTTATTTAACATATTCAATACAGATAGTTCTGATAGACGGCTATTTAGTGCTATTAGGAAACAATAGAACAATTATGAAGAGATCAAATCTATGACTGATTTAAATATGATTAGATTTGTTAATGATATTGACAGATCTCCTTCAAGGTACTATTTATATAATATTAAGTTAAGCATTAAGAAGATCGAATTCATTAGTTGAAAAATGGAAGTCTTCGTAACAAATAGATAAGAACAAACAAACTCACAAATTCAAGGGATGGGTCGGATTATTTGTAGTAATATTAATATCTTTTATTTACTATATTATATGATTTAATTATAAACTCAATACTATGTCATTGGAGCGATGTCTGGAACTTCACTTGATGGATTAGATCTTGCATATATAAAATTCACTTTATAAAACAACGATTGGGATTTTGTATTCCTATCGACCAAAACCTATCCTTATGAAGATGCATTAGTTGACAAATTAAGGATTGCTCATACCTTTAATGGAGAGGAAATAGATATGCTGGATAAAGAATATACAATTCAGATCGCTTAGATCATTAAATAGTTCATTACGGAGAAGAAGATTGAAAAAGAATAAATTAACTTTTTATCATCTCATGGACACACCATATTCCATTAGCCTAGCAAAAAAATCTCTTTATAGATTGGAAATAATCAAAAGTTAGCTGACTTGTTATAATTGAAAGTTATATGTGATTTCAGAAAATAAGACATAGAGTTAAATGGCTAAGGAGCTCCATTAGTGCCTATAGGAGATAAATTATTATTCAATAAATATAAATACTGCATTAATTTAGGAGGGATATCAAATATATCATATGATGTGGATAATATTAGGATAGCCTATGATATATGTCCTGTTAACATTATTCTAAATTTACTTTCATAAAAATTAGGAAAATAATTTGATGATCGAGGGTAATTTGCATAGAAAGGTTAGATAAATTAATAAGTACTTTAGAAATTAAATAGTGTTGAGTATAACTCTTAGCCTTATCCTAAATCTTTAGGGATTGAGTATATCTAATAGCACTATCTACCAATACTGGAGGATGAGAGTACCTATGATCTTCTAAGAACTTACATAGAATATATAGCCTTGCAAATTTCTAATATAATAAAGGATGAGTTCACCTTAATTACTGGAGGAGGAGCCTATAATGAATTTCTGATCGAGAGAATAAAAGTCCTATCCAAAAATAATTAAATTGAAATACCTGACTCATAAACTTTAGAATTCAAAGAAGCTCTAATATTTGGATTCCTAGGAGTATTAAAATATAGAAATGAAATCAACGTACTTAGAAGCGTAACAGGTGCTCTCTAAGACCATTCGTCAGGGACAATATATGATTGACTATTTCGTTACTACTGAGAATTCCATTTATATTAGTTTCTTTTTTCTACACATAAACCTTCGAAGCTATCAAACTTTTTAATATAAGGAAATTTTACGAATGGGAATAGATTGTTTTTGTTGTGCTTTTTCTTCTTTACAATTTGACAAGGATATTTTAAATGTTACTTTATATTCTGAAAACCCATTATGCTATTACATAATTTACACATAAATTTTTAATCCTGTTTCACTAGCAATAGCTCTTATTTGCAACAAGGTTTAGTTTATAAATTACCAGGTGTTTTTTAACTTTATGCAAATGTCACAATATATTTTTTAACATATTTCACACTAATAGGGTTAGAATGCATGTGTTTTACATAGTTTACATATTTTAGAATTATTATCTCCCAATACCTTGAATTTGCAGTTCAATTTTTATTTTTTTATATTGTCTATTTATTTACATACTCTAAGATGCTATCTATTTTTTTAATATTTAACATATTCTAAGCAATATCTACATTTGATTTGTATATTATCCAATTAGTATTATTCAAAATTATCTAGTAGATATGTGAATTCCTAATGCTGACCATGGCCACAAATATTATTATTTTTTATTGGACAATCATAACATTATAAATCATGACAAGAATTGCAAATAATTGGTATTTCACAGATTCTGTAACAGCATACAAATTATTAAGGAACATCACTCTCACTTTCATATTTATTCATTAATCAAATTAATATATCACTCATTTAATTATGATTCGTCTTCAAAAATAATTTCCTCGTAAAGGTTAGTTTGTAAATTAGCTTTCTCTTAATGAAATCTTAAATTGGCTAATTAAACTAGAATCTTATCAACTGATTTGTAATATTTAATTTCACTGGCTATATACTTTTGACACTAAATATACTATCTATAAAATAAATATTATACATGGTGAATGAAGCCTTATCTTTGTAAACAAATTCCACATTCACATTTTACTTTGGCTTTTGGACAAACTTTATAATGATTTAATTAATAGGTATATGCAGAGCAACTTTCACATATTCGGCTTTATGATATCTTCAGTATCCATTCCTCTGATTCTTCTTTCTTTTTTATTAAACATTCACATTGATTCGGCTTTTGACAATATTAGCATATATCTAAAAAGTTCTCCTATAGTTGGCAATTGGGTTAAATCATGCAATAATATTAGTGCTTCTACAAATGCAAACCTTTGATTTACCGCTCACAATTTTAACACTTAATACAAATATATTTTAAGGTTTCCCTCTATATTGTGTTAATATGTTCAATTTAATGCCCAAGTCTTTAACAACCAAAGCAGAATAACTCATCACTTTCGTAGTCGAACCTTGGGTTTCGAGGGAAATTCCCGCAAAAGTGGCATTTGTAGGAAATTGGTAATTATTCTAATATATTTAATAATATAGATAGCTTAATTTAATTTCCTTGGATTATAAAAATAATATATTTAATGCAAGAGAATAGAAGGTAATCAAATAATACATTCTCTTCAGATGAGTAGTAACTAAAACTATTAACAAATGAGAGTAACTATTTAGAGAGTGATAAATCATCTGAGGTTATTAATAAGTTAAGCAAATGTAAGACAGAACATATATTGCAAACAGCACAGTATCATTAAAGTTCTAACTCATTTAATATATTTGATAAGAAGAATCATAAGGTTTTTTATTATCATTATGTGAAGTTTACTTTCCCTAATTCTGAATGTTTAGAATGGGAAACAATATATTAGTCAAAATAGGAGGGATTCTAACTTTTAAACTATTTGAAATAGCAGTGTTATATTGGTTAAATCATATATACTCATGATTAAATACCTTTACTATAAGTAGAGACTAAGATTCCGAAGTAAAATTTTATTTTTAAAATCATTTTTTTTTATAAAAGTAAAATTTTCTGGGAATTGTTTTCGAAACTCATCGATAAAGGGTGGATATTGAAAACAAATAGATTATTTAATGATAAGGAAATAAGTTTTTTCAGTATGGGCATCAAGACAATAACATATGAAAACTTGTTTTGGGTTGTTAAATCAATTTAAAGAGACCTCATAACGCCTACAGAACGATTAGTTGTTAGTAGGGTTAAGGAATGCTTTGGAATCAAGTTATAGAAGTCTGAATGGGAACTGATCATACATTCATTGAATCAAATAAAAGGGCCTGTTAAATTTAGAAACTCAAATGGGAAGTTAATAGAATTGCCTCAAATGGTAGTCAAGAGAATCAGGGATCCCCTAATAAAGGAAGAAACTCTTGGTATTTATATAGCAGGGCAAAATTGGTACGTGGAAGATGAATATATAAATGACTTAGATAAGGTATATTTTTAATTTTATATTAGAAATAAGAATGGTTTATATTTGATGATTTTCTAAAAGAATTCTTTTCGATAGCAACTAAGGACAATAACAGAAAGTTACTTAAAGGTGGTAGATATGGATGTGCTTAATTTAGTATTAAAATGATTAATATGTTAGTCAAGCTGCTTGGTCCAAAACAATTACATCATGTCTCATTGGGTAGATTGACTTTATTTGTTTAGATGGCTGTCAATAAAGGAATTGTTAAATACAACAAAACGATACTGATGCATAATCAAGATACACTGGTTTCAGACTAAACTCTAGATGGTTCAAATGATGGAGAGTAGTAAATAAAGTCCAAAATAAAGGAGCTTTAATAAAATCTCATAGAAATATTGTTAGAGAATCCAGAAGGGTATATTAAGATTAATATTAGAGTTTCTTTAGCTCAAATCCCTCAACTTCTAAAGGAAAGAATAGGGGGAGATTTGAATTTTGCAGAATTAGGATTTCCCAAATTGAAGAACTTTATGGAGAGTGTGAAAGACATTATCCAAATAGAGAATAGTGTTAGGAACAATTATGTGGCCAAATTGATATAGAATAAAATTCCAAAGAAAATGCTCTAATGTAAATTATAAATATTGAGTAGAATTTGAATAAACAAAGCGTTAAGAGATTTCAGTTGAAAAATATCTAATGAATGCGCTAAGGATTATAAAATAGGCTCTATCTAAAAATAAATATGGTATCAGTATTCAGACTCTCTAGAATGAGCTCCATTAGATGTTAGGGGAGCCATTCAATTATAGTAGATTTTAGTGTACGAGCTTTTTTTAGTTTTTATAAAATTATGCCGAAAACTTGTTGGTTATTGTATGTTAGAAGGAAGGATAATATTTAATTTATGAAAAGGATCATAGGTTTGCTCCTCCTCCAATGTCGAATTGGCCATAGAAGCCATTTTTAGAGCCGTTCAATGATTAGTAGTTAGAGTAGATATTGAATGATCATTTTCCTCATAGTTTGACAATTCATACGCCAAGGGATGACAACAATGATGAATCAAGTAGTTGGTTGGGGAGGTTTAGTGATAGATCTATGAGGTCACCAAGTTAGATCTAGCATGGTGCACGGGCTGAAGACTCTCATTAGGAGATTAATGATAATTTAAAATTTATTGAGGAGTTGTTGGGGAATGAAACTTTTTAGAACTATGATTATAGTAAGGATTGGTCAATTCATTCATCTAGGCTAGGGATGATGAGTAGTATTAATAATGGGTCGTAGGCTCATAGCATTGATTTTGAATTTAATAAATGATTAATATATATTCAAAAAAATAAAAAATGGGAACTAAACTATCAATTGATAAGCATGTATCAAATTTAGAGGACATACTTGAACTTAATACTAAACTACTGGAGAAGATTAAATTCGATTGCAATATACCAGATTGTATTACCTAGCATTTGAAGGTATGAATATAATACAAAATAGATTTGGAAATTTTTAGAAGACAAGCATCCTATTAAGAAAGTTAAGTCGGAACCTATTAATCTGTCTACTATTTAGAGCTCTGGATTCAATTTCCTATCAAACGAATGCTATTTAGTGTTATTGATCTACAAAAAGGCACATGAGAGTAATTTTTTTATAATATAGGCAAGAGAGTAATTAGTTTACGAATTTCCCTCATTAGATGTGGGGACTGGTTGAGTCATATTCAAATTTGACGCCTCGTGGTTTAGGATGCCCTGTAGCTAGTTCTGAATAGTTTGAGTCATTTTTAATACCACAACGTAATGATTTGAAGATTAGTTTTGAGTACATGATATTTGTTTGGAATGGAAAGTAGGCTAATCCACTTGTTAAGGCGTCTGCTCTATCAAATGCCTTCGAAGTAGAAAACTTGTTGAATAAGGGAAAAGATCCATTATTAGAAATCCTCTTTAGTGGAGGCGTTATACGAAATAAGAAACTATCAAAAGGATCCATCATGCAATTGTGTTCGTAAGCAGAAACACAACCTTACAACTAAGAAATACTTGATGATTCATAAACAGTTAGAGAAACAGTTTATCTATTCAATTTTCTATTCCCCATCCCAGAAAAGAAAAGAGAGTTCTCTAAATTGGGAGATTTCCTCAAGAAAAAGAAATGCATCAGCCCCACAGGTGCTTAATCCTATAAATCAAACTTCATTTCATACCTTGATGAGCCAAGACAATCTTAAGAGGAGACTCAAATGTCTCAATTAAGATTGGATAAATAACTTGAAGTAGAGAGATAATTAGAGTAGGAGAAATTGGAGAAAGCTAGGAAATAGAAATAGATGGATTTAGAAATGTAGAAAGTTGATAAACATCATGAAGATAAAATTGTTTAAGAGATTGTTGAGCCTACAACATAGAGGGAGTAAATAAAAGGTCTCGATTTGAAGGCTAAGATTCCAGTTCTCAATTTTTCCAATCTCTCATAGTAATTGAAAGTGCCTAAAATCGATTTGAACTGCAAAAATATCGATCCAGATTCTCTTTCAAGTCATAGAGAGGTTGATATTAGAGTTCCATTAGTTGAGGGCGTTGAGCCATCTGATTTATAAAAAGGATCATTAAAACTTCAGCTTCCATTGAACAACACTATGAAATTATCGTTAACAAACTTAAAATTCACAAAGGAAGATACTACTTATAAGGATATTGAGCAAGAGGATAATACTGGATTTAATTTTGATATCAGGGATACGGAGAGGAAGAAGCTTAAAATATAATATTTTGCAGAAATATGTTCTTAGGTAATTGGGGATTACTTGTATGTTGGAGGTGAATAAATAGCTTACAATAGAGAGATTTTGAAGTAAATTGGTGTTACTCATGTAATTAATTGCGCTGGTGATGTTTGTAAAAATAAATTTCCAGAGGATTTTACCTATACCACTTACTATTTAAAGGATTCAAAAACTGAGGTATTCTTATATTATAATTTTAAAGAATATAGAATGCTTATTTTATGAGGTCTTTGGTATAATTGAGAAAACTAAATAATAGAATGGGAAGGTCCTCATACATTGTGTGTAGGGTGTTTCTAGATCCGTCTCACTTTGTATAGCATATTTAATTATGCATCAAAAGATATCATATAGTGCAGCATTCGATATAATCAAAAAAAATCGTGGAGTTGCATCTCCAAATATGGGATTTACTGTTTAGCTTTTACTATTTTAAAAGAGGTTACAATCAAATTATGATTCAATTCCGATTAGTCCAAGAGTGTTTGCAGTTGGAAAGGGTGTGAGTGGAGGATAATCAATAGTTTGCAGAATGTTGATGGATCAATTGTATTCAGGAAAAATTGTAAGGACATTCGATAGTAGGGGGGTTTTCTTAGTGCAATCTGAATAGAATATATTTTTATGGGTAGGTCCAGAATGTGTCAAGGCTGAGAAGTATATTAATTATGCTTTGGATTATACTCATTACCTTCAATAGTACGAGAGGGCTCCCTTGGTAGAACCAATATTATAGAGTGCGCAAAATTATACAGAATTCTTTTGGAGTTTATGGGGTATTGATCCTCCTGTTTTGGTGTGTTAAAATAAAAGAGTGGGATAATTGGTATGAGGAGATAAATGAAGAGTAATTTATGAGGGAGAAGGAGTTTACATAATAATTATATAGTAGTGATAAGACAGAGGAAGTACAGTAGCCTATTTTGAGACCATACTTATATATTTATCCCAATATAGATGATCCAATTGGTGTATTTGATTTGGAGGATTTAGATCACTAATATTTGTGTTTGTTACTGAAGGAGAATAAGGATGCTTAATTGCAAGTGTTCATTTGGAGGGGTAATAACTGGATTGGAAGTGAAGATGTAATTCTATCTTATATTATTAGTAAGAAAAGAATTTTGTGGACATGATTATTACTAAGCATTATGGGCATATTTAATTTGAGAATATATTTGTTTACAAAGAAGTATAGATTATTTATATACAAAGGAACCAAATGAAGAAAGTGAGGAATTTTTAGATTGTTTCCAATGAATATAATATTATAAAAAATTTTGATGTTTTTTTTTTATATCAGATCAATTAGTGAAGTCTATCAATAGTAGCTTAAAATAGATTATCTTCATTTAATAAATATGGAAAGTAATGAGTTTTATGATCAATATCAACGAAATTCATCAGTTATATTGCTTGAATATAGCCATCAAATTAGTTTAGTTCTATATACATATATGTTTAATCTTTTTTAAATAATTATAATTTACTTAAAATTTCTCCCTTAAGAAGTATGTCTTAATATTTAGCTAGATCCTTTTATTATATACCACTAATTTTAATTATAATTTTATTGGTCTATCTAATTATTTAGTAATTGGATATAAATATATGAGTAGTAAATTATGATTTTGTTGTCCAAATGTATTTATCATAAGCAACGAACTCATTCTCACTTATGTTTTCTATGATTTAAAATTTGCTAAATGTCTTAACCCAAGATTTATCAACCACCATTAGCTGATATGCTCTATCCATGCAACAGTATAACTAGTAGGTCTCCCTCTTAATTTAGGCTTACAAATGTTCAAGGTAGCATTTCTTGTATTCTAAAATAGGTTGAAAAATATACCCGCTACTCTCTTCCAATTGGAAATACGTGCATTTATATTTTATAATTGTTCTGGTGAAGGCAAAACGTCCAGTAAAGCATTAAGCTCCTTGGATGAACTTTTATTCTCCAAATTAGTTGAATGAAATATGTCGTATGTTTCTTCATAGGAACCTTCAGTGTTTAGTTTCTATTCCTATTTGAAAGTTTGTTTATATGAATTGTAGATGGCAATTGTCTCCTAATCTTCCAACATGTACTAAATGAACTATTCAGTTAAGGAGGGATTCCCACAAATATATTTATGCAGTATTACCAGTGCATTTTGAGTGCATTTTTTAGTAGAATTGATGTGTATGGATATTTTCATATTCTTGATCTGCTTAAATGGAAGCTCACAAAATGCTCTTAGGGCTGTCTCAGCAACTTTAATTGTTGAAAACCTTTAAAATAAAAACAAATACATGGATTATAGTCGAATTCGAGTAGTTTTCGAAGTAATTGAAATCCTGCTGTGCATGATATATGGTGTTCTTATCCTTCCCCATCATTTGTCATCATATGAATTAGACCTAGTACATTTTTATCTGGATCTCCTTGAAATAAGAATTGGAGCATATTATAACTAACAGACTGCATTTTTCCAAATAAGTATTATTCCATTCGTCTTTATTATATCGAATATATCTTACTAATATGTTGTACCTCTACTTTCTTGAAATTGGTTCAGCTTATTAATGTAGTGCAAGAGCTATCTCTCAATATCGTTTTAGGGTGAATACTTTTTATCGTTAGCATCTTAGAGGTCGGCAAGGCAAAATTGATCAGTGCTAGGGCCATGTAATCTAATATTTTAGAATCCTCTTTTCTAAAATTATTCTATATTTTGTTTTTTTTATTAAGTCATACCTTTGATTTGAATGAATTCTAGATATTTGTTAGCATTTGGAATAAGGATATTCTCTAAAACTGTTTAGAGGAAATCTTTTTTTTTTTTTTTATTTTAAATATATAATACTTTATAATGCTTATGCTCTCTCTTCAATAACTTTGCGTTTATTAGAACCAAATAACTTTTTTTCTGGGAATTTTGGTAATAATATATCATATTTTAGTGCTTCATATAAAGTTAAAAATTCTTTATATCTCTTATATACTTAGTAATCAAAGTAATCCGTCCTTATTTCAATGACATAAATAACAATATGATTCTTATTAATCGATTAGGTATCCTTCTCTTTTATAGTATTTACAATATTAATATTCTTAATAACATTATGAGTTTTGATCAATTCATAGATATTCTTTTATTTTGTTTTTTTTTAATAATTACATCCTCAGTCTAAACATTCACCATGTGTGAAGCTGCTCTCTATAATGTGGGCGTTCTTGTTAGGGGAACATTGGTTGATTGCTATCGAGATAACATTCAATAAAAAAAAAATAATAATAAATAATTAGAGCAAAGAAAACTAAAGAGAAAAAAAAAAATTATATATTAAAAATTTTTAATTAATAAATGACATAAAGACATCCATTAATTAATAAGGAATTGATATAGGATTATTTGAAGGAACGTGATTAATAGGATTTAATGGGAATGTTCTCTTATAGTTATTAGATAACCTATATTAAGAAAGAACTAATGTCTTTTATAGAGTGCAAAAAATTATTTTAATTACTCTAAAATACATTAGGACATTTAGGAAAACTTACTAAATCAAAGATTTAAACAATATACTAGGATCCTATTTAATGTTAAATAATTATAGAGGTTTATGCTATCCTATTGCAATAGTCTACAGATCACTTAAAAGTATATTTAGAAGAAGGAATTGAAGATTCAAGCATGGAGAACTTAGATGAAAGTAAATTTTTCTACAAAGAAATGTACATCTAACTAATGGAATAAATAAAAGACATACTATATGGGTCACAAACAGAGGGGTTATTACTCATTAACGTTTGCATGAATCAACTTTTGAATGGAGTTTAACATTATAAATATACGAGAAAAGATACAGAATACATGATAGAATTCGTTACAAAATTCTTAGAGAATGTAGAAATCCCCTTAAATATAAGATAATCGATAACAAAACAAGTTATGTGTTTAAATTAAGAGAAAAAATATTTAATTTCCTAAACTATGTTTAAGAATTTGATATTTTTAATGGAGAATAAGCAAGAACTCTCATTCTAAGCCCTATAAACCATATGTTTTTGGAAGAAGCAGCAATGCTCTGAAGTCTATTAATAGATACAACAATTACTTGATACTTCAGCCAAGTATATTGATCTAGATGAATTATCTTAAAGATACTTGATTTAGGTGATTACGAACTTATTTAACAGTATAGTGGCAGCACCAATCTCAGATGGTTGTTTAAGCTATCTTAAGTACATCATTCAATTCCTTTGGGATATGTTGGAGGAAAAAACTTTTGGTTAAGTCACTGATGACAAAATGACCATCTGGTTGGGTTTTATATAATAACTTGATGAAAAGATCAATCCCTCAACAAATATTGGCCATCATATTCCATTGTAGTAATTATCTTTTGGATTGCTGATGCTTCTAAAGAATGGGCAGTACCTTTTGATGAAACGCTATATCACAGTATCATAGATTTTGATCTAGTTTATCGATACTATCTTTCCTGTTGAGCAGACTATCATCAAACAAAATCCAATCGTATAAGAACTCATTTAAACTAGTGTAGAATTTATGATACAAATCAGCGACAACATTCTCAATTAGGCAGATCCTTTGGTGACTTAGGAAAATCTGAATACATTTGACAAAACCATGAAACTTGTTGTGTATCTTAATCCAGGAAATAAGGAGAAAATATTTCAATTGATATGGAAATGTTGGAATGAAGATGACATCAAATATTTAAAGGTCATCCAGTTGGTGGCTAATAATTATCTATAAAATAATGAAAATGCCAACACTTTAGGAACTAGAAACATATTCTTTCATTCTATATTAGCTTATGAAAAGAAGGACAAATATAAACACTTAATTAAAATAAGGGTTTTATTGTAAATTTTTCAATATCTGTGTCTTGATAATTAGTAAATAGACATCATGCATATATTTGGCTAAAAGAATCCATATTAAAATATATTTGAACTAAAGAAACAAAAAATAAAGAGATCATTCTAGGAGTTTTTTCAAATCAACAAATATCTGGATGACATAATGAACATTATAAAGAATTCTACTAATCTCAATAACAATTCGTCAAACTTATTTTTTATCTTAAGAGAGCTCTTAAAACTGACATGGCTGTTAAGCGAAGGATGTAAACTAGATTAAATAGAATTCGTGGAATCCTATATATCATTCTTACGTCCTAAGATTTAGGTTCTTCAAGAAGAATAATAGTTTGAAATATTAGATTTGGTATTTGATTGTTCCACTTCGATGATTAGTAGGTATATAAGATTCTAGCATACAGATAAGACTAATCATATGGACTATTTCAAAGAAGTTATGATTACAAATTAGCTGAATCTTAAAGTAATAAATTTATATAAATTAGATATTTGTAGATGTATTTTTACATTAAGATATGACAAAGAAAGTCACGATTCACTGTCTAACCTATTTAGATGCCATTCTATCCTATAATCAGTATAATTAATAAATTTTCAGAGAAACTGTCGATTTTACTGTAAATTTATTATTAATTTATATAGAATTTATTAGATAATTATCAGAACTCTGATAATGTTTTCATCAGGGACTACTCATAAGATATTATTAAGAAGGGACTATCATATATTAAAAATAGTTAGATTGATAATCTGATTAAGAATGCTCCTAAAGAGAAAGAAAAACTAAAACGACATTCTCGATTCAGATAGAATGCCTTCACTTAATATGTCGGAGCTACTTTAGCTAGTTTAGGAGAAGGTATTAAGGATGAAATAAATTTGAAATCAATCCAATTACTAGGGAAGGAGAGTAACATTTAAATTAGATAATATAATGATTTCACAAGGAAGGATTGGAAGTCATTTACTATATTCTTGTAATATAAATTGAATTGCTTCAAAGGTGTTAATAATAATTGTTAGGAATAAAACCATATAATCTAAAAGGAGTTTCAGTTATTTTGTATTTAAGACGATAAAGGGTTTGAGTACTTAACAGTTTAAATTGTATTGGATAATAAGTAAGAAACAGACTATAAATTGGTAGTAAAGTTTAAGGATGAGAAAGGATAAGTAAAAGTCATTCCTAGCATAGATGTTAAATTTAGCATAGATTTCGAACTCTTGAGGTTGGTTTATGATGATAAATCTAAAGGATAATTTAAGATATAGATTGGTGAAGATACCTTATCTTATGTAGATAAATTCAATATAAGGGATTTATATAAATAATAAAGTCAGAAATACAACTTGAACTTAGTATTGGGGAAAAACAATTTTCAGGGAATATTATAAAATTTTATAGTATTAGATGGTATCATTTATGAAGACAGGTATAAATAGATCATGAAGGAATACAACTTGAATAAAAATTTACTTCAATCTTTAGAGAGAGACCTCAAAACTAGACCACAGGAAGAAAATTTTAGTAATTTTTATATTAAAAATTAGATGATCAATACACAGAAATACAGTATTTGGAAATAGAAAAGTTTAAGACTTCATTGAGTTAAGTAGAATTAAAGGATGGATTGAAATATATTAAGGCCGAGAAAAATGTTGAAGATTCCAATTTTATCATGAACATGATAAAGCGAGACAAGAAATACAATATATTACAAGGAGCTCATTAGTCAATTAAGACCTACTATTCAGGGGTTTATTGTATTGAGACAGTTAGTTTGGCTGAGATATTCCTAACTCTTGAAAATATTGATATTATTTTCTTTTTGATATGTATTGCTACAACTAGTCCTTGTGCACCAGGGAGAATGGTATAATATTAAAATATAGGTAGATTAAACAACCATCCCAAATATTCTAACGAATAAGTGAAGATAAACCAGGAGTTTATAAGATAAAAAATTATGTGGATAAGAGTAATAGAAAATTGTTCATAGTTAAAGATATGAAAAAGTGCCCATCCCAATATTTGAGTAGTGCAGAATTTTAGAGTAAGTTGATATTAGAAAAATAATTCTCTATAAATGATAGTACATAACATACTCCTTCAGAGAGAGGAAATTGCAGCATAATATCTCCTTAGAAATTCACTCAAACTAAGGAACTATCTGATTCGATTATTCTGATAGAGCAACCTGATTAATTTTCTACTCCGACTCAAGATAAGCGATAGATATTAGCTGAACAAAAAGTTATCACTGCTTATTTCTCTACATCTCAATAAAGATTAGTGTCTCCTAGAAAGGAACTAAATAGAAGCATTGATTCAATACCATCGAATAAAGAAATTAATGGATCACCCATCAAGAAGGAAAGAGAAAGTTTATAAGTTCAGCCGTTTAGAAGAGACATTAAAAAACATACTACACATCTGCTAAATAAAAGACCATCAATATAGTATGATACAAGTCCAAGCTAAAAGATAATTCCCATAAAAGTGAAGTCAGATGAAATTAATGAGAATGCTTAGTTACAGTACACGTCAGAATTAATTACTCCAAAAGGCGCGTACTATGGTTATATAGTTATATCAAGATCATCTAATTTGATAACTTTCAAGTGTAAGGGAACTCCTAGGCCTGAATCTACTTTAACTGCTTATGGAACTACTTCAGATTAATTGAGATTAGTGAAAAAGTATAAGGAAATTAATATTAATAATATTGAGGAAATTTAAACTAGAAGGTACTCTTTGAAAGAAATAGCAATCGAAATCTTTCTAAGGGATTAGACATCTTATTTTTTAAACTTATATAAATCTGATACTGTGAAAGATTTGATGAGTAAATTAAAAATATGGTATCCTAAGATTGAATATGTGGTTGATAGGAAATTAGCATTTAAGAATAAGGATTATACCAATAAGTGGATCAAGGGTGAGATTAGTAATTTTGATTATTTGATGATTGTAAACAAATACTCAGGTAGGTCATTTAATGATCTGAATCAATATCCAGTGTTTCCATGGATTCTGTAGGATTATGAGAGCAAGAAAATTGATTTAAATAATATCAAACACTTCAGAGATCTTGAGAAACCTATCGGAACTATGAACAAGGATAGGTTAGAAAGTTGCAAGTCAAAGGCATAAAGTCTACTTGAAATCTAGAATGAGTACTATCTTTATGGAAGTCACTACTCTATTTCAGCTATGGTAATCAATCAACTTGTTAGGATAGAGCCATTCACTACACTATTGTCTGAGTTGTAGGCAGGCAAATTTGATTAGCCAGATAGATTGTTTTTCTCCATTCCTAATACTTGGTATTCCTGCATGACTGATGGCTAGGATTTCAGAGAGTTGATTCCAGAATACTTCTATCTGCCTGAGTTTCTAATCAACTCTTCGAATATAAATTTTGGATTCAGGTAAAATGAAGAACGTGTCCATGATGTTGTCCTGCCTCCTTGGGCATCCAATCCATATGAGTTCATTGAAATTCATAGGCGTGCTCTCGAAAGCGATATTGTTAGTTAGAGGTTGCATTCATGGATTAATTTAATTTTTGGTTATTAGAGCTTAGGCGAGGAGGCTAAAAAGAAAGATAACGTGTTTCATCCATTAACTTATGAATAATGCTGGTAAAATCTAGATAAGTGTTCTCTGAAAGAGAAATAGGGATATATTTTATAAATTTAATCTTTTGGGCAGACCCCTTTCCAACTGTTTTCTAAACCTCATCCCTAAAAGATTAAAGTTGAATCAATTCAGTATACTCCAAGCATAGTTATCAAGATTTTGAGTGAATAGTAGGAAAATTGGAAAAAACTGTTAAAATTCGATAAACGCCTTATAATTAAAATTTTGAAAGAGGGTGATTTTGTTTATTGTGTGCTATCAAATAAGTAGATTCATAGGATTAAATATTCAGCAATATGCTCCGATAAGAGGGAGTAAGAGGAAAAGTAAAGTGAGAAGTCTATAATTAATTTGGTTGAAATTGAAAAATTGCATTAAGAATCCTCTTTTATTGGAAATGAAACCGACTATTAGAATATTAAGCTTTCGAAAAACTAAAATCAATGTATTGCTTCTGGGGAGTAGTTTGATTTGGGTCATGGGCAGCTTTTTGTGTCTGGTTATGTTTCAGGCGCTGTTTATTGCTATTCTGGGATTGATAAATAGAATCCATATATAGATAAGCTAATTAAATTACATAAGAAGCCAGTTAATTGTGTGGCATACTCTAAAGAAATGTAACTCCTATGTCTGGGTGGCAAGGATAATAGGATTACAGTATGGAAATTTAGATAAAAGGATAATAAATTTGTTGAAAAATACATAACTCCTATTTTCATATTCTATGAGCATGAGTAATAAATAAAATGCATGAAAATAGATGAGATATCATATAGCTTGATTAGTGCAGATAGATCTGGGAGAGTTAGGATTAATTCGTTAAAGTCTGGATTATTTTTAAAGGAAATACAAATAGATCTCAAAAATGACGAAAAAATATTATAAATAGAAGTTGATGGTAATGGCAGTATCATATTTCTAACAAACTTCAGTAATATAATAGTTGCTAGATACAATCTCAACAAATAAGTCAAATACCATTACAAGGATATCGGAGATATCAGTCATATGTAAATTTATATGAGTTCAAATCTAATTGTATCTACATTAAGGGGAGAACTTCTTTTGATTTAAGATGTTAATCTATTTCATAAGGATCCCCCTTTGATTTGTCATCTATATATAAATAAAAACAAGATAGGAATATCGACATTTTTACATTGTAAATATTTTTTTTAATGATATAGTCATAGAACCAGATTCGAGTTTAGTGTTCCTACTAGCACTAAATGAAGGTAGTTTGGTTAGATTTTAGATAATTTCCGACAAAGGTATTTAAATTCATTTTTTTTTTTAGTATAACCGTTCTTAACATTCCTTAACTAACATCTAGCTATTTGATGTGTTATTTTTTACATTTTCATTTATAATTTATATTTTTTTTTATAAAATAATAAAAATGGGCAACAATTGTTTTAAGAGAGAAAAGACCGATATGGATATCCTATTTGAGGAAACTATCAAATATTAGATCGAAAATTATAAGCCATTAGTAATTAAGGAGTATGAAGATCAGCCTATAGTAAAGTTGCTAAGTAAAATTGAGATAAGAGACATCTCATTGAGGGATGATTCTTCTAGAACATAGGATGTCGATTCAAGAATAGATGATATGTAGAATGAATCTGTTGAGCAATAAAGTTTGGGATAGAGATTATTGTAAGAAATAGCATTTAAGACTGATTATAATTAGTGTCCTCTAAGTGATTGGTAACTAATATTGGATGATATTAAAACTCCTTGTATGATCAAGGTCTACTTAAAATAAGTTTAGTTGAGCTCGAAGGCAACAATAAATGCGACTAGAAGTGAATATATTGTGCCATGCAAGCCTAAGAAATATTTGGAATTTATGGTAAATGAGGCTGCATAAAAGCAGTTAGATGAAAGAATCGATGAGTTTAAGTCTTATCATACTGATGGGGAGGAGTCTAAGGTCTATTTGAGTTACAAGAAGACCTTCATTATAGATGCAAGGGATTTTGTTTATTTAAAAATATGTCACCAATAGGATTAGGATAAAGATATTTGGCTAGATGCAAGTAGATCCATTGTGGACAAGTAGTACTAGAATACAGGTAAGACTAGAGGGGATATCATACTGAGTGGGACATAAATACAACCTTTAGCTAACGTCCTAAATTAAGAACCATATAAGAAGAGGTAATTTAATCATTTTTTTATGAGTTCTCTGAAATTAGGTTTGAGCATTTGTAATACAAGGCTTAAAGTTTTTCATTCGTTAGGGTCTATTCTGAAATAGATTTCAAGATTAATGTTCCGTTATTTGTTGCAAAAGGAAAGATGGGAACTGAACTTCAAAAATACATAAATTTAGTTTATAAATAGTTATAATGAAAAAAAAAAAATTATTTTTACAAAATCTATTCATAATTTTTTTTAACAAACTCTTTTTTTTAAAATGATATCTTAATGCCATTAAGATGATGAGATTAATCCATTTATTTGGGATGAACATACAGATCGCCGTTTGTTGGACCTCTATAAATAATATGGGAACTTCTTGCAAGTAAGTAAGCTAGTAGGTGCAACTCATTTGGAATGCTAAAGACGTTGGCATCAACTCAATCCAGAAAATGTAATATCTTTATTTTATGTAAATTAGTCTCGAACTCGTTAGTTATGGACTCCAGAAGAAGATTAGTAGCTTTAGGACCTTGTGCAGTAATATGGTAAAAAATGGAGCAAAATTTGTACTATCATGAATTGGAGGAGTGGAAAATAGGTTAGGGAACGATATCTAAACTAATTGTAAGGTTCAATAAATCAATCGAAGTGGACAGATGAAGAGGATAAGCTAATCATCAAACTCTACAAAAAGTTCGGCACTAGATGGAGCTATATCTCTAGCTTTCTTGAGGGAAGACCAGTATAATATTTTAAATATACACAATAATAAAAAAGGAAAACATGGTCAAGAATCGCTTCTATGCCAACCTTAAACGAAGGTTTCAATGCGAATTAGACGATTCTGATGATTCGGATGATGTGTAATCTAGTGAGGAAGTCGAAATCAAACGTAAAAAAGTAAAAAGGAATTCTCAAAGTAAATCACATCTTACAAGATCCTAATTGAAAGTCGAAGAATAGAGCACAATAGTTGAAAAAAAAAGTAAAGTTTTTAATTTTTATAATTTATAAAGGTGAGCCCTAATAAGATTAAGAGAAATAAAATGTGTTTGTCCCAATATTTTTACCAATCCCAATCTATGATATCCAATAATACTATCAATTGATTTTGAATATGCAGATGTAATTCAATAAATGATATATACATAAAAAAAAATTAGAAATATTAAAAAGAAATAAATAGAAATACGTAATACTATTTCATTTTTTGAATGACCAGATTTAATATATATTTGTAAGGAATAAAAATTGTTTTTAAACACTATACTCATTATTATAGAATATTCTTATTCTAAATGAAAAAAAATCATCTCAAAGGGCTTTAAGAAAGTTTAAAATTAGATTTGAGGATTTATATTTTTGGTCTTTTCTTTAAGCGTTTCAGTGCTTCCGAAGTAGATCCTCCATCTGATAATTCATCGTCGGATCTTAAAAGAAACATTATTTCCCTTCTGATGTCAGGTTCATCTTCCAAAGAAAACAATTAAGTAACACGTTCTGACCCTTGAATTATGAGATCTATATTATTGTTTTAAAATTATTTAAAAAACCTTTCACAATTCCTCTCTCCAAGAACGATATCAATCCTTGTTGTTCCATTTCATAAAGGGCACCAAATAATCTAGCTATTGGGTCTTCAAGCATATAATTATTTAATTTTATGGAATTTTCATAAAATATTTGTGATATAATCATGGTTGATGCAATTCATGTAAAATATTAGAATTTTTCTGAACACTTTCTGAGTGTGATCATCGACCTCCTTGAAATAAAACATATAATAATTCACCACACCTTAAAATTTTGGTATTATATTTAATTTTTTCTATAGATACAAAGCTATCAAGCACATAAAATCCTGAAACTCATCAACCAACATACCATCATCCTAGTTCAAACAATAGTAGAAGTAGTGCTTCAAATCCTACTTGGATATCTTGTTTGGAAACAATTCTATATTCATAAACAAATCCTTAACCTCATCAAAATTAACGTGCTATGATTAATCCTTGATAGCCTTCTTGAACATCTCCACTGTTAGAGGCCTTATCTTAGCAAAGAACTCCTCCAACTGATTACAATCTCTCAACTAAATGTCGTATTGTTCAAGGATTAGTGGAATTTTTGGCACAATTTTATTCTGATAAAATAAATCTAAGCATTTCTGTTTTCTCTTAAATGTCTTCTCTTCACTCATCTCTAAAGTGGAGAACTTAAACTAATCATGCTTCTTCTTTAAGTTTAAAGGGCTATTTTCATAACAAAGAAATGCAATTTCTAGAATTATATCAAGAAAGCCGTTAATTTGGATATGAAATACTGAATCAATCTATCTTCCCAATGCTTTCTCATAAATTTATTTCAACATCCTCTGCGATATGACTACCTCTAAATCGTTCAAACATTCAATCAAACTTTCGAAGTAAAGAAACTTATATTAATTTTCTTCACTATTCTTATAAATAATGAGTAAATACCTTATTTGAATATTTAAAAAATAGTTTCCTGTATATCAACTTATCATCTTTGGGTTTGCTTACATTTTTCAAAATAATATCCTTCAGATTAGGAGGTACGTTTTCTATACTGTAATTCTTTATAAATTCTAGAACTTTATTATTGTCTTCTATTTTTTAATGGATATCATTTTCCAAAAACCCATTTACTAAATGTATTTTATATTTATTTATTTTCTCATTTGCTCTTTGTATTCTGGATTGCCTCTCCAAGGATTTGGCCCTAAATTCAGAGCTATAGAAGGTATTAAATTTCTTAGTCTCTATAGTTCCGATGATGGATTCTTTTAGTTTTAATTATTTCTCTTAATATTCTCTTGCAAACTTTTGTAAATCTTACTTTGATAATTACTATCTTTGGATTGTTTCGTAACGTCTTTGTCTGCTTTTGCTATTTCCAGCAAATTATAGCTTTTTCTTCTCAAATTATTTTTCTTACTCCTCAAGTTAGTCCAGTAAGGAGAATTGTTATAAGTGAGCATCATCGATAGTTTAGCTATAAACCTGATCATTACTTAATTGACAATAAACATTTGCATCTAGTGATTTATCCATAAACTATTTGTAAATATCAGGAATCTCAGATCCCAATTTTGGTGAATCGATATCCTTTTTAAGTTTTTTTAAATTTTCTATTCTTTCTAGACATTTGTCCATTCTTTTTTGATAGAAACTTTGTTTTCTGTTTTTATCATAGGCAGCTCTGAATTCATCGAGATCCTCCATTACGGGTTATTCATAAACCTAGTTTTTTCCCATAAGTTTGATTTTCTAATAGATAGTTGTAGATTATTTTCTCTTAGGTTGGCTGAGATCATGTCTCATGTAGTTTATTACTTTGTTTCTGAGTTGTTTATTAACTGATTTCATGACTTGGGAACGAATGTCATAATTGACCCACAGTTTACTTTCATTACTAAATTCTAAAGATTTTAACATTAAAAATAAATCAATTAAATTTTTAACTAGTCAACGCGTCCTTCAAATGAATTGTTAGGGATTACCTCATGAATTTATCATAATATTGGTATAGATTTATGTGGTTGATAGCTGCCAAGAAACTTACATAAACCCAACTCTAATCATCTCTTTCGATCTCTAATTTATTACTAAATCATACCTATCTATTTGCCCATAACCATATTTACAAATTTGATATGAGCCAGGAAACTGCCATAGTTGTATTTGATCAATGAAAAAATAATTATAATAAGGAAGTTGTCTGCATCTACTTGGATCTGTTTATGATTGGGATCAGACTGATAGTATTGATCTAGAGACTAAAAATATATAATATGATACTTCAGTTATTTTCTATTTCACTTAGCCGATCAATTCAAACTTCTTGACAGGGCATTGAGATTCGCAAATTTTCTTCAATTATTCTATGACAAGCTTGAATCCACCCTTATCACCACATATTTGAATTTCAGGGGATGCTTCCAACTCAACCAAAGTGACATATTGTTTTAGTCTTATTGCTTTTCCAAATGCTAATATCTCATCCTGATACAACGCATGAATTGCATCCATTATGATTGGATAGATTCTGCCATCTTTGAATATTGTCCTGTATACAACATCAGATTTTTTTTCAGTGCAATCATAAATTCTTTTTATTAATTCTGACTAGAATCTTGTTATAAATTAAATCTGATTTTAAACTTGTGTCATCAACTCTTCTGTAATAACTTTACCTGTGTAGGCTTCCTAGAAATCTTCTGAAAACCACTTAGCAGCCAACATAATAATGTGATCATCCTACTATACTTCCTTTTCAATAATCAACATTTTGCATCTATCTTATTTTTTTAAACTCATAGTAATTTTATTTTCCTCCAGATATTCAGAAAACAGTGTCATTATTGTCTATTTCATAGATACATAATGAACCCTTGTCTAATTTTAGCACTATGAATTTATGTTGAGGGATTAAAAGTTGTCAATGACATACTTATTAGTTAGACAATTTATGAATCTTTCCGGCTGCAATGTTTCTATAATTTTGACATAATTTATTACCAATATATTTTCTCAAGGCTTGAATCCGATTTTTTGTCGTATAAGTGTAAAAGCTTGAGTCTGTTTATATATCCAACAATTATAAGGCAGTCAATTACCATCCTTCGACTTCAATCAGTACTTTTTCATATTTAAGTAAAGGTAGACTACTGTTTTTCTCTTTTCTCTTTTTGAGAAAATCTATGTATTCATCGATTTTTCTCTCTTATTCTAATGTTGATCCCATTTTAATAAAAAAAATTATAAATGAATTCTAAAATGCCTCATCACCTGAGATATTGTTTGGCATCCCATCCAGACAAGAATTGCAATCTCTATCAGCTATCCAGGTATTATAACTTTATAAGGTTTAAGATATCCAGATAGTATACTAAACAATTTATCCATCTATCTACCAGTTCATCTCGTATCGCTTTTATTTAGTTCAAGAAAATAATTGAAGAAGAAGTACAATTCAATAAACATTATATCTATTAGTCCTAAGGAGGCATTGAAAAATCTTTTTGTGGGTTTGTCAAACTCTATGGCATTCACAACTTTAATGATTATGTTCATGAGAACAGCTTGTTGCTACATCAAGCATGAGAAGTCATTCTGTACATTTAAAACATTTAATAAAAAATAGAAACCATACCTTGGCTTATTTAATTCATGGGTTCATTTACTCTATATTTTGAATCGCAATCTAGAGCTCATGAAATTACTTTATACTTATTGCCACGATTCCTAGATATGGTCATCAACTATATTTAGAGAAGAGGATTGAAAATCAAATTTAATAATAGCGATATGATTACTTTTGGTTTAGTAATTGCTATTCTTAATTACTTCTATTAGAACGATGTAAAAATTAATTAAAAAAATTTAAATTTTTTTATAAAAATAGAAAAAATGCATCAGACCGACCTTTTTGAAAGTCTTTGATTAGTTTTGGGGAAAAAATTGATAATATATCATTTATTTTACTTCTCATCAATATATTCTAATTTCTCTAAATCAGTTGTTAACATTTAGTGAAACTTGTCAAAATCTGCTTAGATTCCATTTAGTTTGTGGTTAGTCTCATTTATTTCGTAAGAGTTATCCTTCTTTAAGGTAGTTTGAATAACGTTTGCCCTACTGCATATCAATTATAGTTCTTTCAAGTATAATTATTGCTATGAAACTTTTATGTGAACCCTTTATTTTGATGGATCCGGACTGTTATTCTTTGATGAGTGTTAACTTTTATGAGGAGACCTAGGCTTGATGTTAGTAGTAAAGAATGTCTTTGATGTCCCCATTTTTCCATAGAACCTTTAATATTTATCTACTGGATCCTGTTATTAACTAACATTTTTAATTGGTGATTAGGATTCATGAGATGGGCTTAAATTACTAGGTGTTCCCATCAGTTTGATTCTATATTCGATTGATTGTCTTTTAGTCAAAAATTATATTTTTTTAGGAGCAGTATCCTTTTTTAAGAAATCTAATGGATCCTTTCCTTGATGTGTTAATTATGATCGCGATTTATCAATGATTGATCTGTAATTGTTAGTTACCACACTCCATTTTTCCTCATTTATTTCATCGAGCACGAGATTCGGATCCATTTACATCTTTTGAAAGGTCTTAAAGAAATACTTCGGTCTTTTCTTTATAACATTGTGAAATTGGACATCATGTATAGGCGTTTATAGTTCATCAACACTTTTTTTTCGAGACATGTATTTTAAAACAGTTGGGGATTAGTCAGCTTTAACATTTTATACTTTCTTTAAGAGTTTTAATTTTCTAAGCTAGTTGAAAAATAATAGTACCAATTCTTAATCTATTTTCTGATTTTGATCGATCATTCGAGGTAGAACTCTTTTGCAAAATATAATATTATTTATTATTTTTTTTTATTTTATGGGAAACAAGCTAGACCTTGAGGCAAAGATTTGCTATAGTTGTGAAGGATTTCCAATTGAAATGATAATGAAGGAGTTAAAGGGAAAAAAACATTTTCCAAAACTTCCCAAAGAGAGGGAAATAGAAAAAAAATACAAGGAATGGGGAACTAAGGTATTGAAATTAAAACAATCAAATAGGTTAGTTTAGAAACTCATTAAAAGGCATGGGTGTAAATGTTACCTCTGAAATACAAATTTCGGTTGACTTTTAAACATGATCAAAAGATGAAGTTAATCAAGGAAGAGGAATTACGTAAATAGAAGATAAGAGATGAGTTTAATATTATACTAGATGCTCTTATTGTGTAAAAAAACTAAATAAGCCTCTAAAGTAAAAATATATATTAAACAAAAATATAGAATTGAGGAATCATTTGCATCAAAATGACCTCTAAGTTAAAATAGAATAAATACATAAAAGATTTATAGTTGCTGAACTGATAGAGTATTTAAGGAGATTAGAAGTGACTTCTAGGAAGTCAAAAAATTTCAGAGAATCAATTTCTATAATGAAAATCTTTGAAGTTCTATTAGGGGATCCTAAAGGAATTGAAGCCATGATAGAGACTTAAGACTTCTATAATGTTATGTTTAGTACCTTTCATATAATTGAACCTGAAATAACTGGTTTGATGTTGAAGGTTCTGGGAAGTAAGCAAGGTATTTGCTGGCAAGCTCAAAATTAATTAACACCAATTTTAGTTGCTATGGATTAATTTAAGGATACTTATTGTTTAACTAATAAATTTGATATTATAATAAGAAGCATAATTAGTACTAAGAACATTATAATGATATATCACTTGCTTTATTTTTTACTCAACTTTTTCTCCTCATTTGACGATAAGAAATTATAAGATATAACTGTAAAGGAATTCTATTCAACATAGATTGGAGGGAAGAAGATTGATGATGTTTTAAGTTAGGTTAAAATCAGAATAAAATATAATAAATATGTTCTTATTGATTGCACTTACGAAAGGGTGAGATAAAATCTGATGAACTTTAATCATCCATTAGTTAATTCTAATGCCCCTATCAATTTTGAGTTTGGGGAGGAAGAAGTTTACAACCTTCAGGATTAACCTAGTATTGTAGTTAACTCTGTTTAAGAAGATAAAGAAATATTGGCTAATAAATTCTATATAGAAAATCATGAAAAGCAACTTTTTGATCAAGTGTGCTAAAAGGTTATAGAACTATCAGATGCTATTATGAATATAGATTTATTACTAAAACAAATAGAAGAAAATGAGCTTGAGGAACATGTTTAAGAAAGCAGCATGGTCGAATCAGTGTACTTTAATGCAAAAATGAATGGATCGTCTAATTCAAATAAATTAGATACAAGCATTAATGATTAAACCATTATTAAATCTCTATCAGAGGATGATATGGATAAATATGAGAAGGAAGATGATAAGCACGAATAAGTTAGTTTTAGAAATTCAAATGAGGATACTGAATTCACATTGAAAATATAAGATTTGGAAGACAAAAATGATATTATAAGTAAAAGATATGAGGAGTCATAATAACAAATAAAAGGGTTTGAGGAAACTATCAAGATGATGATGAATGAATATCAATCAAAAGTGAAATAGATTTAAGAAGAGTATGTTCAAAAAGCATAAGATTTCTATCATGATTATTAAGTATTGGAATAAAAATTTGCTGATAATAAGAGATAGCTAATATAACTTAAACATTAACTAAAAATATAAAACAATTAATGGTAGCCCTAATAAACTTTAATTGATTAAGTAACCTAAGTTGAAATTAAACAATAGAATTCATCAAGTTAAACTACTAAGAATTTGATTGAACAAAAACTATTAGAAATAAATGTTCTTCATAAGATAATCAAACAATCTAAGGAGATATAAACTGATAAATAAGAAGAATAGGTTAAAGTAGTTGAACAGAAGCAAAACTAAAATATTCCTCAGCAATCTCAGCCTGCTCCTCCTACCCCACCACCACCTCCTCCCAATATGAATTAGATTCCATAACCTCCACCACCTCCTTAAAAATAACAAATTAATCCTACTAGTAATCCTATGACACACCCTCTACCAAATCCTTCAGTTCCTCCACCTACAATAAACGCACCACCACCTCCTCCCTTACCTTAAACTACTCCACCTCCTCCACCACCTAAGACGAGTGGACCCCCACCACCACCTCCACCTAAGACTAATGGACCTCCACCACCTCCACCACCAAAGACTAATGGCCCTCCTCCACCACCACCCCCTAAAACTAACGGGGGTCCTCCACCACCTCCCCCTAAAACTAACGGTGGTCCTCCACCACCGCCAGTACCCAAACTAGGTGTTCCTGAATCAATTACTAATGGACAAGCAGAAATTTCAAAGAGATAGGCATAGGTACCTATGAAACCTCTAAACTGGACTGTTGTTAATTAATAAAATTCAAAAAATACCATATTTCAAACAATTACTCTTGATAAGATAACAATAGATTTTGATTTTTTGGAGAAAAACTTCAATAAGGCTGCTCCAGCTGGTAATTTAACTTCAAGGGAAACGTAAAAATCAATTGTCATCTAAAAAGTATCAATTATTGGGCCTGAGAGAGCGAAAAACATTGATATAGTTTTGGGTAAAATAAGGATACCCCCTTCATTGTTGGCTAAGGCTCTATTGCAGGTTGATCTTAAGATTTTGACTCATTCCATTATTGAGTCATTAGATGGGATTTGCCCAACTGATGATGAGGCCAGCTAGGTTAGAGAATATGTTGGGGAGAAGACGCTCTTAGCTAATCCTGAATAATTCATTGATGCTATCATCTAAATAAAGGGATATTAATTTCGATTAAAAGGTTTAAGATTCATTCAGTCTGTGGATGATTTGATTCTTGATCTTAAAACTAAAATCAAGGGTTTGGGAGAGGGATTTTCAAAACTTTAGCAAATGGCTGAGGTCAAGACATTATTTTCGGTTTTATTGGTCACAGGGAACTTCATGAATGGTAATATCTAATTTTATTATAAGGATCAAATAGTAAGGGTAATGCCCAAGCCTTCAAAATAGATGTTGTAGAAAAACTTTGTGATATCAAGAGTAGTGATGGTTAATCCAATTTATTAGGATTTATAATTGAATAGACTGAGAAGTTGATGAATAAATCAATTATTAGTAAACCCGAAATCGACTAATTGGAATAGTTGGCTAATACTCCAATCAGTTAGCTGAATGCTGATTTTGCTGAAATTAAAAAGGGATATATTTAAGTAAATAAGGCTATTGAGTCACAAACTCTTGATAAGGAGGATAAAATTGAGAGTTATCTTAAACCTCTATTTGAGAAGGGTTAGAAGGAAGTTGAGCAATTAGAGACCAGCCTTAAGCAACTAGATTTAGAATATATAAAATGCTCATAGTTATATTGTGAAAATCCTAAGGATTCATCTGATAAATTTGGAGAGAAAATTCTAAAATTGTTCAAATAGATATTGAAGGTTAAAAATGAGATGATAGCTAAAGAGGAGAGATTAAAGAAAATGGCTTAGTCCAAGAAAATGGAAGAGGATCGGAAAAGAATGTTGGAATCTAAGCAAATGTAATAATCAATAATTCTCAATAAATCTGCCCCTAATTAAAACTCATCTCAATTATAAGCTCCAAAACCAGCAATTTAAACTAATTAATTTGCTATATCATAAGCAGAGCTGGCATTAAAGTTATAGCCAAAACAATAAACATTCTTAAGCAATGAAATAAAAGAGCTTAGATAGTTAAAGTAACAAAGAGCCAGTATTTTATAAACAAATCCAAGGTAGAGTGTGCTGTTTAAATAAAAATGATATAAATATTTTATTTTTTTGTAAATATTTCCAAAAGAAACAATTGATATGCGATATAGTTTTCATTAATTTCTTTGAGATCTAAAGCCAATTATCTTCTGATATAATCAACTCCTGAGAGAACCATCTTGCTCATTAATTGAGTGTGCATTATAGCTATAAAGATCTTAACAATATTTTAACAATATATTGATAATGTTTTCTTTTATTTACAACAACGAAAGACTATCCTAATTAATAAAAATTTTATTATGAAATTTAAACTTCAACATTATTGTCTTGTCTAAATTGTTGCTTCTTAATGACAATATATATTAATTTACAAATTTAACTACATGTTTAATTAATGAAAAATTTCGTGCTTATTTAATATTAAATAAATGTAGTCATGATTTTATAATATGAAAATTTCATTCTGATGATGTTTTTAGAATCAATGAGCAGTGCTTTTTTAACTATAATATGAATTTTTTTAAATGAAAGTTAGGAATTCGATCATATGCACTTAAAAAAAAGAATAAGAATTATAAGGTTTGATAACAATTATCTATTAATAAATAAATGTAAATCGAAAACAAATTTCCAAGAAGGATACAACTCAAGCCAATATGCTTTCCTACAGATCTCATGATCAATGTTTCAAGAGTTAAGACTGAAGCAAGTGATCCTTCCCCTAAATCAACAAATTTAACAAATAGTTCAATAGATAGAATCAGCAGATTCTCATAGATATTGTCCAAAAAGTCTAGATCGAACTCCAAAACTATCAGATAAAGAAAAGCTAATAACTTTAGAGTTTAATTATTTAAAACCCTACTAGATTAGAAGGTTTATGAAATAGATATGAGACTTAGAAAGATAGATGGATAATCACAATAAAGATCTCAATCAATAAAGATATGACTTTTTTTATATTATGTTTTATGTTTATAAACTTAGCTATGTTTTATAGCCACCTAATGATTATTTTCATGTTCTTTCTTATGTTCTCAACAAAAATCCAGAAGACTTAAAACTTGTCCTTTATTTTCATCATCGATCATTCATATTGATAAGAAAGTGTAAATATCATTTTAAAAGATATAAAATAAAATAACACATATTAACACTTTTCTTATATTTGCATCAATACCTTATATTGAACTGTGTCTATGAAACGCATGATTCCAATTTGAGTTCAAATCCATGACTGCCTATCTAACTACCAATTAACGGAAATAATAAATTTGTTTTCATACTCCTTTCCTTTGACATTTTCTTTACCTTAAACTATTTAACTCATTTAGCACATTATCAGAAAGTTTACCTGCTAAATAACTTCATGTGATCATATGCTGGGGTTTTATAATAAATTTAACATAAGGAACGCAAAAAAAACGCAAAGAGAGCAAGAGGAAAAAGAAAGATAAGAATTAGTATTTTAAATATGAATAGAATAAGTATATGTAATATTAAAACTGCATCATTTGGTGATTTATTAATAACTTTGATTACATATTTTATTAAAAAAACCTAGAATAATGTATGATGTCATAATCTCATCATGTAATAATGTCATTCCAATGATTATTTAAGAATAGTTCAGAAGTATTTTTAACTATAATATTAAATTTTTTTAAATGAGCTGTAGGGATTTGATCAGAAACACAGAAAAAATAGAAGAAAATGATAAGCATTAAGTTCGATAATTTAAAAATTAAATGTAAATCAGAAACAAAATTCCACGAAGAGTTTAACTCAAGCCTATATGCTTTCCCCTTGATTACGATATCAATGTTTCGAGAGTTAAGACCGAAACAAGTGATCCTTCCCCTAAATCAACCAATTTAACGAATAGTTCAATAGAGAGAAATAGCAGATTCTCACAGATATCGTCATAAACATCTAGATCGAACTCCAAAAATATCAGATAAAGAAAATCTCTTGACATTAGAGTTTAGTTATTCAAAGACTTACTAGATTAGAAGGTCTTTGAATTAGATCGAAGACTTAAATAGTTAGAAGGATAATCTCGATCTAAATCAATAAAAATTTGACTTTTTATTATATTTTATTTGTATATAGACTCAGCTATGTTTTATACCCTCCGAATGTTTATGTCATGCTCTTTCTACATTTTTTCTACAAAAATATATAAAGAGTTAAAACTCGGCCTTTTATTGTCATCATTTATTATTCATAAATTAAATTAATAAAGAAAATATAATATAATAATAATAAGAGAATCAAAGTATCATATATTTACCCTACATATTGGACAACTTTTATTAGAATCAAACCATTATATTAAACATTGTTCATGGAATGCGTGGTTGTTATGGCAACTTAATCTTATGAAAGTTTGTCCAAGAGTGAAATCTTGTAGGCAAATTATGCATTTGTTCTCATCATAAACCTTGCCTGAGACTTTTTCTTTTTTTAAACTATTTAGTTTGTTGAGCCACCTTACATGAGGATTAGCAGCTAAATAAACCTCTTATGATAATTGCTAAAGTTTCATAATTAATTTAATGGTAAGAAACGCCACCTTTAGTATTCGAACTGATATCCAATACCATATCATTATAGTCTCAGCCAATCGACAGGATTGGATTTGGTCTGATAAGGTAAGAAACGAGATGATGCAAATAAATTCTACTCTAAAAATAAAAAAATATACTAATAAATTATACGCTTTAAGTGTAAATAGAAGTGCCTTAAACCAAATGTTTTTATATAATAGTATATCTTCAAATTCCTAAATGTTCTCAAATCTTTAGTGAATCTCTTTCTTTAGTGAAAGGGAAAATTGAAAATATACAAACAGTGAAAAGTTCTATCTAATATGAAAAATTATACAATTGCACTCAATATCAGGATTACGATAACAAATCTAGTGATAACATCATCGCATTTCCCTCCATACACTTAACTAGCTAATATGTATATGATTTCAGCCAACAAGTAGCTAGATAGTATGAAATATATTTTTAGCAATTTCGATTTGAATTGTTCATTTACAGCTTAATTTGGTTGTCTCGCTGAGTCTCTATTAATGTTTAATTGAGAGTTTTCTTCAGGAATGGCTTGAAGATGTTGAGGGTAGACCCTATTAATCATTATAATTTAATTAATATCATTATTTTATGTGTTCCTCAATAACTAATTTCAATGCCTGGTTCTTCTATATTATTCTCTAAGGTATGATGGTTAGCATTCTTTATGTTTTCCAAATAGTGCTCTGCACTGATCTAATATAAGGGAACCAGAGAATCATGAATATTATTATCAAAAACCCTATAAAGGCAACAAAATTATAGATTTGAACTTGATTACTATATGTAATATAGCTTTATAATTTATGATATTTTACTTAGAAAAACATCCCAAGAATCTATTATTAGTTTCCCAAAAGGATGGAAGTATGAACTTTCTGAGCAGTTCCTCTTATTAGAATGAATCAGATTTTATAGATTGTTTTAAATTCACAAAGTTAGATTAGAGTTCATTGTTTGCTAATGAAACTAAGAAGTAGGCGTCTCTTAATCCCTTGCTTAATAATCCGCCCTTAACTGTTGAGCATTCCTGCTTGAGATCAGCTGAATTGAAAATACTTTGATTAGTGTTAGGATCATAGAATATGAATGACTCAGTAATCTATTCTAATGAATTAATCCAGGTAATTGTTTGACAAAGATTATTATAGTTTACTAAATTAAAGAAACTGAAATAGGAGTCAAATTATGCAGGATACTATTTTGTTATGGATCTAAATAATGTTTGCTCATTTGCATATATTTCATCATTGTACAACTAAGTCAAATCCTGATTATTATATGTTAGGGGCTAACCATTATTAACTAATGTTTCGTAAGTGAATAGGATATTGTATTTCAGTATATATTGTCTTTTACAATTAAGCAGGTAATGATTCATGATTGTTCTTGTATCTGAATATGATTGCGATTCTAACACATACATAACTATATATTCGGTCATAAGTAAGACAGCAATAAAAATAAAGGCAGCAATCAATCTATAATGAGATAGACCTTTGCTTTCATATATTTTGACATGTTTCTCCTTTTGGTTTTCGATGAACTACTTTTTCAAAACCAATTAGTTTGATAGTACTGATCCTTTTTCACCTTACTGCTACTCGCTTCCTTCATGAATTATGTCCTCAACTTCCTAGTTGGATATGACTCTACTCTCAACAACTTATGCTTAAGTAATATTCTCATTTTCGTCTATTTTCTCTGAGAATTTTTTTATGTACTCGTTTAGATATTGCTCGGAGTCTTCGATAAGGTTTTTAAGTTCATCTGCAGTTAATCTACCAAAATATGAAAGTAATTATTTCTATTCCTGATGAATTTTATGAAATATGGGAATATAAAGAATGTTGCATAAACAAATAATCACTAATGCTACACTTAGTATAACCACAGAATCATTCTAGAATTGATCAATCTATCCATAGTAGTAGTTGTAAAATATATTCGCCTCATTTTATGAGACATCTCTTAGAACATAAAGTCCGTTTTATGTAACATAGAAGAAATTCTTTTACGTACTCGTTGAATTTGATGAGTCAATGAATGAGGCTAAAGTCGATTGCTTCAGACTAGAGGCTGATGTAATGTATGCAAATAAAGCGTCATTAAATATATTTGAATAAAATTTGGTTTGATTATTACTTAACAAGAATTGTATCTAATAAGTATTGCTATCTATAGCCTATCCTGTTCTTGATTGAACTTATATGCTTTAATCAATAAGATCAAACTGGATATTTTGTAATTAGTTCACTAAAACTGATATATTTGTTTAATACGGTGTCTGGAGTGATGAATTCAAATATCCCAATGCTGTTAATTGCAAATATCTGCAATACAAGTTTACATCCGCCATTAAAGAGGTTCTTAAATTAGATGATGTTATTGCATTTATTCCTTCCTACATCAAGCTACTCTAATTGAGACTGAGGACTAATTTCGCTATTGATAGAGCCAGAGCTGCAATGAATATGAAGAATGTCAAATATCTTAGATAGACCACTTGTTTAGGTGTAGTAGATAAAATGGTTCTAATATCCTTAATTTATCTATCTTCATCTAAAATGGATGACCCATAATCATCATTTGAGTGATGTGGCTTCTCATCCAAGGGTAAATCCTCATCAACTTTAAGTGATTTGCTTTCTCTGAATTTTCTTGTTTTAAGTTGATTTAACTATTTGACATGAACCTCATCATCACCTTTTTATTCTTTAATGAGAACAGTATGTAATACAACTGAATCTTCATAAAATTTATCTTCAATTAACTCAACTCTAACCTAAACTTTGTTAGCGAAGAATTTTCCATCTATAGTAGAGTCAAGCATATCTTTCTTTTTGTCGGATTCCTGTAAATTACTCATATACATTTATCTCAATTATCCACCGTCAATAAAGGCATTGAAGGCCTTTCCGTTTCCAGGGTCGTAAACTTAAGAATAATCCCCTAAACTTGCTTTAATCTTATCAACTAATTCCTTAAATAAGTATTCTAAAGTCTACTCTTATTGTAGCATATCATTCGTTAGGCCAAATTATTTCATTGACTCACTAATATTCAAAACAGATAAGTTAGTCGAGTTATATATTAGGTAATGTTCTCCCTAAACCTTATCACATGGTTTCAAGAACCCAACCATCAATATGCCATTATCTAAATTTGGTAATATCTTAACTAATAATTTACATGGTACTAAGTACCCATTTTTATTAACTGCAAAAACGGTCCTCTCACTACTTAGTATAGCTGACTGACTAGTAGATAGATATCGTTTTATGAGAGCATCATGATATTATCCAATAGAGAGTGGCATGATTTTACTAATATTATTACCAATCACATCCTATGAAAAGAAATTTAATGAGCTCTGAATTTCATTGGTGCAACTAAAAACTGTTCCGAGAGTCTTTGTGTTTCCTGAAACAGTTATGATAATTGTATCCTAAGAATCTGTAATTTTAGACTCCTAGCCTCCTATTTGATGCCTTTAGAATAGGTTTTTCTTTATCAAGGAAATCTCTGCTGACAATTTATCATGCTTTTCTTAATTTCCTACAACTTTTACTAAATAGTTTGCATACAACTCTAATAAATTTAAACTTCCCCCATTCAATTCATATAGTTCTTCAAATAATTCCTCACACTTATCAATCGATTTAAGGACTTGAGCTCCGATATTTTACAGCTTAACTATGTTTGGATTATCTTCTTAGAGCTCTCTCCAAAATTCCATATGATTTTCAACTGAGTTGACAATATCTTATATAAGAATAACGTATTAATTCTGAAAATACACTATGTTACCAACATCTATATCATTTTCCTTATCTGCTTCTTCTTGCATTTCCAATTCAATGAATTGCTTGAATCTGAACAACGAAAACTCATCCCTCAATAATGGTTTGCTATCTTCGGCTTCCATCATTGAATGGAGAGCATTATTTCGTTAATGGATATCCACACAAACGTATGCGATGAATATTTTGTATCTAGCTATCTCTTCAAATTTTTCTGCTATTTCTTCCAAAATATCTAATAATAAATGATTCCATAATCTATCTATTTCAGCCGTCTCCTCTTTGGTATAGTCTCTTTTCATGAGATCTTAACACGGACATGTCACCTTGTTACATTCATCATAGTGGAGTTTGAGCATTCCATGTAGCCTAAGCTTTAAATATGGATCTTTCCTATTTCTAATATGTTTGAATAGTTAAGATATATAGAGATCCGCTTCGTTTTCAGTCTTCAATGATTTAACAGTGAAGGTCAAACTCTTTGAATTTTTGACTCTAAATTTATAATAGCCTCCATATACTACTGGGGGTATGAGAACATACATATATACCAATCCCATAGTGCTGGGACCTGTGTCAATAAAATCTGTAATCACAACAACAATACTTATCCACAGAACAATCATTTCCATAGTTATTTTCATTTGATGTTGAACAAGGTTTTCTGGTTAGGGTTGTACATATCTATAAAATAAAGTCATAATATAGCCAATAGTAAATAGTACAATCATCACACTATTGAATGAACCAGCTGCATTAAATACAATCAGGAATGGAACTATGAATTTCATAATCATTCTTGCATACTCTGAGTCAGATTAAAATCCAGCAAAGGGTATTCTAGATTTGGGGTTATAATCAAACAATAGTATTGTGATCGTTATATTGAAAAATATGGTTTATGCAATTCCTATACATGCTGCTATGACATGTAGAATGTGTATTCCACTATAACAGGTGAAATACTATCCAACTGTAGTATCAGTTATGCAATATATTGTAATTATGAAAACATTATTGAACGATACAACCAATATTGTATTGAATACTATTGCTAAAAATGAGAGCATCTTATTAGTTTGAACTTTCAAGCCAGTCTATTCTCCTTGACAGAACAATATTAGGGTAGTAAATAGCGAAATTAGACCAAATGCAACGTATAAAAGTATTGTATAAATCGTAACATTCTAATCTATCAAATAATTGAATAGGAGATATCTCAAACTATATCTAAAATAATCTAGTGCTGGCAGTTACCATAGAAATTAAATGATAGGGTGTATGCTAAAATAAATCAATTGCAAATTGTCGATTATGATTAAGATACAATATACAAAAGTGTTACAAATATTATTCTATATTAAGTTATTCATAGCCGTAAATATGTATATTTTGAATTTTGCTTCAAGCTCTTCTGAAGAGCCTTTCTCCAAAGCCTTCTTTTGATGATTCATAATCATTTTTAATAAATTTATATATTTAGATATGAATTCATCTCTAGATATCCTGATTGATTATTATACCTTATTGAAAGGGTACGTATACGCTCAACTTAAACAATTTGGAATTCAAATATAGGAGTACGACATTATTGATGTATTATCAATATATTCTCTTATTGTGTTTATCGTTTACCTCGTGTATAATCGAGTCAAATGCCCTCGTAAGAACTACAATTAGAGTATGAAATTTTAAATATTTTAGGTTATGGTGGCTATTTGAAGAGTTATGTATTTTTATCTCTGGTGAAATATTTACCAGGATTAAGTGGTTATATTGAAAAATAAAAGGATAAATCCTTGAAGGGGTTTGCTGACTCGATTGGAAAGATAACTTAAAAAAAGACATTCAAATTACCAGAAAATGGAATGACATAAGAGAGGTTACAAGAAAGATTGGCAGAATGGACCTAAAGAGATAGAGCTTTATCATATACTGGTAAGGTCTCAGGCACACTCTATATAAGTAATGATATCAAGTTCGAAACCAATGTTTAAGAGTTCACAAGTAATAAATCTCATATTCTTAAAAAATAGAAAATTTTATCTATTCCAATCAGATGCACTTTGATTTGTTTCCCGCAGTTAGGTAAATGGAGGCTGAAGTAATAAGGATGACTGGAGATCTTTTTGGTTAAGAGAAGGATTCTATTGGAATACTCACATCGGGTGGAACAGAATCAATCTTATTGGCTATGTTGGCATATAGGAATTGGGGTAGGGAGTAACGCTCTATTTAACATGCAAATATCGTAATTCCAGAAACTGCTCATGCAGCATTTTATAAGGCAGGGGAATACTTTTAGATCGAAATGAGAATAGCTAAAATTGATAAAAAAACATATCAAGTTGATGTAAATGATCTTAAATCAAAAATTGATGGCAACACTGTTGCGATAGTTGGATCATTCCCTAATTATCCTCATGGAATATGCGATCCTATTGAATAGTTGGCAGCTATAGCGAAAAGAAAGAAGATAGGATTTCATGTTGATTGCTGTCTTGGAGGATTTGTGGTTGTATTTGCCAAGGATATAGGGATAGATCTTGGAAAATATGATTTTAGCATCGATGGAGTTACATCGATAAGTGTAGATTAACATAAATATGGATTAGCCCCTAAAGGTGTTTCTACAGTCTTATTTAAATCGCCATAGTTAAGATAATATGCTTTCTTTGGTATTGCAACTTGGTCTGGCGGAGCTTATGTTTCTCCCTCCTTAAGTGGATCTAAGACAGGTGTAGGTGCTGTGGGTGCTTGGTATGTGATGCAAACTACAGGTAAGAAGAGATATATTGAGAATTCTAAGCTAATATTGGAAACTACATAGAATCTAGTAAAATAATTAAAAGAAATCCCTGAAGTTGAGGTGATTGGAAATCCAAGGGTACATTATTAATTCAATTTTAGATTTGTGTTGTAGCATTCTTGAGTAAGCAAAAATGGCTCAATATTTATTCAGTATAATCTATCTTGAGTGAGAAAGGATGGGTTATTAGCAGCACTTAATAGCCAGCTGGAATCCATATCACAGTCACTTTGTAGAATGCTCCTCTAATGAAATAATTCATCCATGATGTTAAGCATGCAATTGCAGAAATAAAGGCCAATCCAAAGCAATTTACGAAAGGGGGAGAGATGGGATAACTTTATGGGACAACTTAAGCTATACCTGATGGTGAGTTTGCGAGTGATGCAATTAAATCATTCTTAAATATAGTCCTTAAGGTTTGAAAAAGTATATATAAAATAAAATAATAATTTCATTTATGAGGTATATCATCAACATTTTCAACTGCAAAATAACCTGCAATATCTTAGTTCACCTTATTTGTGTATTCTTCTATAACTCCTGGATAGTTAAGGGTTGCTTAACTATTTCCACACTATATAGTTATCATAATCATATTCAATAATAGTTCAGTCCAATAATATGCTGCACTGCTCTACATCATTGCTAGATTATCAGGCAGCAGAACGCTGGGAGCAGCCCAAAATATGATGAAATATGCTAGGTGCCACAAAAATACTAGTATTCCGTATAAGTAAATATAATATCTCCTATTTCCATCAAGAAAACCGCTTATTGAGAAAACCTGTAATGCTGCATATAAATAAGTTGGTGCCCAATATATGGCGTATATAGGACGTCTATCATAGCTTATATTATCAGTGACTACATTTTATGCAGGGTAGGTGTCAAAAGCAACTGTAAATGATAAATAGATCCAATAGATGAATACAAATAGGTATTCTGCCTTGTATTGATGCAAGTATATTGGTGAACCATAATCTGCGAAGAACATGTTGTAGTGATATAATCCAATCCTCGGATTGTGTTATGCATTGTTAGAATGCACATTTACTTTATTGGGCATTTTATATATATTTTATAAAATATTAATCAAAATTAAGCAAACCTATTTGTTGGGCTTAATTCAAATATTGAATTAAAATATGATTGGTGTTTGGATCCAACTTCAATTATTTCCATATTGCTTTAAATTAGTTCAGATTGTTCAATCATCTCAGATTAAGACATCTTATTTTAATCTATCTATATTGATTAACTAAAATTCTTTTGTATCTAAATGTCGAATATTGGCAGATTGAAGTATCTATGCCATAACTATTGCACCTAATAACAATTATCCTCTCCAAGCACTCCAGTTGATACTAGAATCTATAAGTATAATTTATGCTTATTGAGTATTTCAAAGAATTAGAAGTTTTCTTCTTTGAGAATTTGTAAACAATAACAACAACTCAAATAGGATGATTACGATATTATTTCGAAAAGTTCTTTCCCATCAGATTGCACATATTAACTAAGCTATTACAAATCTTATAAATAAAAGATTTTATTAACTAAATATATAAGTAATCTTGATGATTCTTTATTATCATTCTGAGGAGTAATCTCTCGTAGTCGTATTGTTCGATAAATAAATTCATCATTCTGAAATAGCATTTTGACATCGAGTAAGATAGATAACTTTTCAACAGTAATCGAATAATCAACTGCTATTTTTTTCTAACTAATCATCATATATTATGAGGAATTGAACTTCTTAGCATCCCTATTAAGTAGGTTGACTATGTTGCGATTTCTAGACTTTACTACTCTATGAATCCATTTAGGATTCTCATGTTTATTGAAATATTGTTTCAACATCATTTCCATAAATACAACATCATTAGTATCTTCTATGCTCCTTAATAATAGTACAACATTATCGAAATCTTTAATTTTAGGAACATACTCTAGGTCATCTATTATTATAAGATCGAATTAATTCAATCTATTGAGAGACTTTAAAATTATGAGATTTTAAATACTTGAGTTTATATAATTTCAGGTATCTTTTCGTTTATGCAATTCTCTTTTGACGCTATATATAATTTATCTTATAAGTATTCTAATAGTTTATTTGTGATTGGTTTAGTTAAGCATAGAGTGAGATGCGATGAATTTTATTCAAGATATTTGACGAAATCTACATGCCCTTGTTAAGTTATATACAAAACTACTTGATCTTAATATTTTTATTATTAAGTGATCTTTTCACATAGTGTTATAATAGAGATATCTTATCCCTATTTAAGTACGTAATCTGATGTAAAGTTAATTATTGTTTTAGTTTCTGATATTGATGTTGCTTAGGATTTTTTCTCCACTATGTTTCTCTTCTCGCTCTTTCCAAGGCACATGCCAAAAATTTTGTCGCTCCATGATGGTTTCTTATTTTATTATTATGGTTTTTATAATTGAGTCTGATAATGCATACTCATGAATAATAATAAATGGGATAAAATTTATGTGGAGAATAAATAGAAAATCATAATGATTACCCCAAAACATCGAGATTAATGAATGAGTTAGTAGTCATAAACAAAGATTTGTACGATAAGATTCTTAAGCTGGAATTTCCATAATAGCAAAAATTTTTAGATTTTCAATCAGTATTACGTAATCTCAATATTTTTTTTTAAAGAAAATTCATGAAGATATCATTTTACATACTCAAGATCCCGAAATATATCGACTTACAATTAACATGAACTAAGTATTTATATATGAAAAAAATTTTTAGTTTTAACATAATAACCATAAATACGAGTTCTATTAGAATATCAAATAACTGATTAGTTAAAAATCAGGTAGCAAGTTTCAAACTCTTATTTAAGAATATTAGAAATTCCTATAGCAACTCCTCAACTTAAAGATTACATTACCAACAAATTCAAAAACAACTAACACAAGCATACCACAAAATCAGGAATTTTCATATGTATCACTCTCCTTCAATGAAAAGTAAGAGGATATACCATTACTAAGGGGATCAAGGGCCAAAAATCTGACTATAGCCCTCGTTTAATAATTAAATTCCATATTCCTCATGTGCAGACTCATAATTATATACGCATATCTGGATAGATTAAATGATTATTTTGGAAACAATGTTGATCTATTTCCAGATAAAGAAATATTTGTATAAAGGCTCATATAGCATTTCCTCCTGGGAAAGGGAACTCCACTCAAATAATTATACATTCCTCTAATTGAAGCCTATTATTAGCAGAATGATAAATCAATCATGAATATGTCAATAGTTCCAGCATCAGGTTCACTGGCTAAATATGATATTTAGGAAAAATTATTACCACCCTCATCATAAATTGTTGAAATAACAAAAGATTCCTTTTTGGAGTCATCTGTCAAAATATTCGATACAAAGAATGAGGATGAAGCCTAGAAAAGTAAAGAATAAATTTAATACATTTTAACGAAAAGTTCAAAGATTGTCATTTAGAAGGATATCCCATATAGCTAGACCTTTCCGATCATGAATAAACTCATTAATTGTACAAAGCCATGGAAGAAATTTCTTCTAATTGAAAAAATGGAGAAACTAATTTAGAGAATCTTCTTAGTTAATAGGTCACAATAACACGAATTTGAAGATTTATTAGCAGCTGAAGATAGCAAATCAGAGATATTTCTATTTTTAATTCATAAGTTTGGCGAGACTGCTAAAATTAAATATTAACAACAATTTAATTAGCTTAGATTTATGAATGATTTAGATGGGATACTCCATTAGGATGTTAAATTTGTATTTTGCCCATTCTTTCTTCGATTCCTCAGTTTGTTGGAGCTATATATTGGATATGATGAGAAGGAAGAGTTCTGATATTTATTTTTTGTTTAGTTTTTTTTATAATTATATAATGAATATTAATTCACCAATTTCACACTATTTTACTTAAGAGCATTGTATTATTTAATATTCTGCGAGCAAAGAACCTAAGCCGCCTAAATAACCTAGCATATAGAGTCTTATTAGGGGATATTGGAAAAAGGATTACTCTAATATTGAGAAATCCCCAAGGAATAATCCCGATTTGCCAGTCCTCATCACATCATATAGTAAGGAAGAACCTCAAACTCCAAAGAAGAAACAATTTTCTGAGAAATTACTCAACATCAGCAATAGTTTTGGAAGCCTTAGTAATAGATAATTTAAGACTTATACCAAAATATTGAAAGATAAACTTCTTGAGGTCAATAAAAAGTATCAATAGAAAGATAGGATAAAAAAGTAGGGAAAATTATTCAAAGGACCATATTTGAGGAATATTGAGTCACCTAGTTCTGATTAAACTAGATAATACATGTAAGTTAGTAATAAGGAAATACAGTTGCCTAAATAGTTGAAATTACTAGATCCCATCAAGAGAAGAAGTATAACAAATAATCAATTAACAAGAAGGAAAATATCGCAAACTGAACAAATTAGTATGAAAAAATCCGGTAGACTGAAGTCATCAAAGTTGAATACAAGAAATGTAAAATAAAGGCCAATTACACCCAAAATTCCCGATCCTCAATCATAAAAATTGGAATAAATTTATTTAAAAATTAATCATAATGCAGCACCTAACATTTTAATATTTGTTTTTGATGGAATATTAGGGTATGACGAATAATCCTATTTTGGCCTATAATCGGATTTCGTTCAATCTACAAGATTTATTGAATATCAATAATTTAGATCTCATTACTATAAGTCGCTTAATAATAATTCCTCTATTTATATCATTAAGAACATAAAAGAAATTTTTAAATCATTGCAAAAAATGTTTCAAATTATTCTTCTATCCACTAATTATGCTCAATAATTGTTTGAATACACCTAAGAATAGAAGCTTCCCGTCAATGGAATATATAAAATATTATCTGAGAGACATAAATTTACTTTAGACATTAATTATGTTATTTAGGACTTGAAACTTAAACTACCTTAGAGAACCATATTTATTCAATCATTTGATAATGAAAAATATAATGAGTATTCCGGCTAACTTTATTACTTTCCTTATGTATAATAATAATTTATTGGAAGTTTGAGGATGATGAGTTTACCTGTTATCAACATGCAAGTACTCGTATAGCGTTTCAATTCTTTGGATCGATTTCATCATGCTGAACACTTCCTAGCATAACTATCTATATCATTATTATCTGATTAAAGCTTTCATGATTACTTGTAGAAAAACCAGTTCAAACTAAAGAGAATAGACTTCGCTCATTTATTTAAATCAATTAAGTAGAAACTTTAGTCTAAGCAGTTATTTATTAAAAAACTTAAGCCCCAAAACATTTAGAAGTCAGAATCTATGACCAAAAAGAAGACAATTTAGAGGATTGTTGATAGTTTTGGTATGAGACTTAAACCAGAAATTATAACTTATGATTTAGTTATGAGAAATAAGAAAATTTTCAAGCACATTCGGGAATATGAGCAGCAGTGTTAAAATAATCTATCAACTCTTTATTCTGAATTTGACGAGCTTATTGCTGATGCTCATTATTGTGAAAAATTGATTGATATATGTTATTTACTATAAATTTGATATTTATTAATAACATAAAATGTAGAAAAAAAGGGACGCAATCGCTATTGAATATCTTTAGAAAAATGTATATCCAGACCTACATTAAGCATTAATGAAAGTAAAATGTTTATATTTTATCATAAGCTTATTGAGCATGTAGTTAAAACAGAAGAAGTTAGAAAACATTAAGAGAGATTGAAGAAGATCAAAATATTTGATAGATTAGAACAAAAAAAGGTTGAAAAAGATAGACTGAAAGCAGAGTTGGGATCGGCTTATGAGTCATCTGATAGTTCATCAATCGATTTTGACGAAATGGGAATTAATGAAGATGATTATTATAAATTAATGGGAAAGAAGCCTGAACCTGAATCGCCTCATAATGAGGGTGGGCCTGAATAGTAATCTGAAGAGTAGATTACATCATAGGAGGTTAAGAAGGATACCATATTATCTATTGGAGAAATTAGGGAAGAACCTGATGATGATGATAATGCAGAATAAAATGAATTGGAAAAAATGAAATAATTGCTCAAATAATAAAGAGAGTAGGCTGCTTATAATCCATTAATTCATCTAGCATAATTTATTAGAGAAGGCCTGAACAAATGAAACTGATTTTATTTGATATTATTTATTATTTTTAATCTCAATATGGCATATCATAAAGACCCTCTAGCCACCAAATTGAATGGAAAAATAAAGAATTATCATAATGATGGCAGTGGAAGGTATGAAATGTTAATATCAAATAGAGACACTTATGTTAGTACAAATAATGGGGGATAGACTTCAGATAGATTAGAAACTAAGGTTACTAAATCTGATTATATAAAGATGCATTTTCTTACAGCATCAAGTATATATTCAAACCATTTTTTATAGGCAAGAATGTTAGGAAAAATGTTCCACCATAATTGCCAATAAAAACAGGAAAATATTGGGGAGATGGTAGTGGGAGAGATTACTTTGTTATTGTCAATGATGGAGGCTAAAGTAATCCATTCTATTGGTGGGATCATCCTGATATAAAGTTTGCTAAAGATTTAAGGCAATATCCTAAAACATAACCAATTTAGAGGATATAGAGTGCTGTTTCTACAAAATATGACAAATTAGCTGAGCCTAAAAAACAAATAACCCCTATGAGAAGGCCTCACACCCCAAATAGGGATGCATTATATAGAAGTTATTAAACTCTGGAATATTAGAGCAAGGCAAATCAAAGATATAAGAATAATTGAAATAAAAACATTTTCTTTCTTTTTTTTTATATTATTATCACAATCTATGTAAATACTCACCTGCCTTAGTTATATATCTAATCCACTTAGTTGGCTTGTATCCTGATTTTTCGTAAATTCTTAAAAATCTAACTCTTAATCCACTAGCAGTAAACATGGGCACCTAAAATTCAACTGATATGGGGGGCTTGATCCATGCAGCTTAGTTTGTTGTTGTTGCTAAGTCGATTTCACATCTTACATTTGATTATAAATATACCTTAGTAATGCCTCAAAATCACCAGGGAATTTCTTTATTCTCCATAAAATACCCTATTAATCTGGTTCATGCTTCGCCCTACCAATAGCTGTGTTTGAATTTACAGTTGCAGTATTTTTTGGAACTGGGACCTTTAATGCCAAATTTGTGGCAAAAATATTTTTTTCAAATATAGATTTAATCTTAACCCTAACTTCTAGTTTATTTTTTCCTAGTTCATTATATACTGGCATAATTTTAAAAGGCAAGTTAATGTTTTCAGTTATCCTGTAAGTCATCAGTTCAAATTAACCATCTGGTGGAATGAAGGTGATTGCTCTCTCTTTATCAAATTTAGGTAATTTGACGCATTACTGGATATTGATTTATATATACATGAAATTTGAGATCATCTATTGTGATTCCTTTATCAGATGTAGTTTGACCAGGCTTTTTAGGCTCTCTTTGCATAAGTAGTTTATCATTCATTCCAAATTTGCATTCAGGCATTCCAGATAGTTGGCACTTAACTTAAATCTGACCTGAAACATCAGCTCTTAAAATTGTTCCTTTTACTGACATCAAGACATTGACACTCTCCACTACATCAAGATAAACTTCATTTTTCTTATACATTATTCCTTCGGCTCTCCAAGATGTTGCTCCTGTAGCCTATGAGGTGAGTTGTTTCAATTTCTAAACATCATTTAAAAGCTCTTATTTTATGCCACCTTCTTGAATAAACTAGAAGAATTTAAATAATTTAAATGTACCTTCTTCAATATATCAGCATCAACAATTTATGGTATGCCGTAATCCATAACTTCATCCAAGATCTCGTATATAAGGACGAAATGCTTTTTTATGCAATTCTCATCAAACTCACCTCCAAAATAGGCTTTGCATACTTTAACCTAATAATATTAAATCTAAATACTAAAGAGTATAGAAATTAGATAGTCATAGCCACATTTACATTTACTTTTGTAGTTGCTAATATAACTATATCTTTAATAGTTATATGAATAAATGATGTTCCTAAAAAAATGGATTTTAATGTATACCATCAATATTAATAATGGGACATTCCTTATTTTCTTTTGTTGCAACTATTTTTGCACAAAATTATGTTGTCTCTGATCTAGTAATGTCGTCCTTGTACACACGATATATTAATATCTCTCCTTTATGATTTATGAAGACGATTGAGCTTATCATGTGTTTTTTTTAAAAAAATAATTAATAAAAAAATATATTTCATTAGATTTGATTTATCTTAATGTCCGCCTCATTTAAACAATTAATCACCCACTCAGGAATCGTGCCTTCAAATTTATACCAATCTTATAAGAAAGTATTGACGAATTCTGTTAATCTGTCATCAATTATTGATTGCCTCAAATTCAACATAAGGTGAATTAGGAAATACAAATTGTGTACAGAGATGAGATGACAGGCAGTCTCTTCTTTACCAATTGTGAAATGTAAAAATGATCTAGTGTAATTAATACAGGTTTAACACTTACATTCCTCTTAGATGGGGATAAATTAGTTTGCTGTTTCCTTATTCTTTAATTTTAAGAATCCATGCTTACTGAAAGCAGTTCCAAACCTTCCTGTTCTGGTGGAGAATACACAATCAAACATGTCAACTCCAAGACAGGAACATACCACAACATCAACAGGATATCCAACACCCATCAAATATCGTGGTTTATTTGCAGGAAGTTTCTTAGTGCACTAAAGTACAACTTTCCAAAAGTCAACCTTGTCTTCACCTCCAGCTAATCCTCCAATAGCATACCCATTTGTATTTTTTTCACATAATGCATCTAAACATAAATCTCTTAATTCAGGATCTATTCCTCCTTGAATTATTGGGAATATGTTCTGAACGGAGGGTCTTTCGTGTGCACTTATATTTCTATCTATCCATCTAATTGTGCGTTCACAAGCTTCTCTCATTCTTGGCCCTTCAGTTGTAGTTTTAACAACATCATCTAAAGCCATCATTATATCTGATCCTATTTAGTTCTATGTATGAATTGAATCTTCAGGCCTGAGGTTCATCATTGATTTATCGTATGGGGATTCAAAATTTACTCCATTCTCATCTACCTCACATAATTTTCCCAAGGAAACCATTTAAAATCCTCCACTATCAGTTAAGATGTTGTATTTCCAATTAACAAAATTGTGTAGTCCTCCCACATCTTCAATCAATTATCCGCCAGGCTTATATGCTAAATGATATGTATTCGCCAGCAACAATCTGCACCCTATTTCCTCCATTTCATGATAAGTAACACCTTTCATAGCTCCCTTAGTACCAACTGGCATGTATACAGGAGTCATCACATCTCCATGAGGCAAAGTCATTATTGATGCTCTAATGAATAATTTATGATTTTACCGAGCATATTTATATTGCTTTACAATTTTGAATTCTAGAGGCTTACTCATTTCATTGGGTTTAATTTTCTTGTATGGCTGCTTCTCGAACATAAATTAATATTATTGCCTTATAATTCTTTTATATAAAATATTCATATTGTGAGAAAGAACTTTTTAGAAGAAAAGAATCACAGATCTAATATTTAAAAAAGAAATTATCAGTTATTGATACTATGAATGGTTGATTTAATATAACCTTATCTTTAATTTAATTTTTTTCCTTAAATAAAATATTATGAATTTCAAACAGCAGATACAGTATACTCATGAATTACCGTTAATAGGGTTGGGTTCCACCTGTAAAGTATAAAATGAAATTATATCGAGGTACATTAGACAGAAGTTATGTCTTAGAAGTTTGCGTTAAAAGTGTTTAATTTGGATACATCGCTAGAGGACCGTAAGTAAGAGGTAGAAACACTTCAAACTTTAAAATTAGATAACATGGTGCGATTGGAAGAGTATGACATTTAAATAATTATCAGTTATGACAAAGATGAATATCGATGGATTTTACTTGAGAAATTTGGCGACTTTTCTTTGTTAGAGTTAGTCAAGAACTATAAATACGACATGCAAATGGTCTTAAAGATTTATAACCAATTAATCCATTTTATTGAATAAATTCACACATAAAATTTTATATTTGGGGATTTGAAACTTGAGAATATACTTATTGACCTAAATACATAAAAAATAAAAGTTTGTGATTTTGGCATGGCTTAAAATTTTGATTCGTAAAACAAATATATAGGAACATTGGGATATTTAGCACCTGAATAATTAAATTAGGGTGATATAACATCTAAAGTTGATTATTTTTAATTGGGAGTCGTAATATTTGCACTTGTTTATAAGAGATTTCCATTTACAGATATTGATCTGTGGAATTTGGTGTTAAGGGAAAATTGGCAGAGGTTTTGGAATAAAATTTTTATATAAACTTAAATAAAGATAACTGATGATATTAAGGAAATTTTAGAGGGCTTGCTATAAGCAGATTCTAATAAAAGATAAATTTATAAATCAATTTTTCTTAAATAGTGACTATTTTTATATATAATTATACTTTAATTGATCCAAAACAACTATCAAATATATTTTTCTTCTAAGGCGGCTCTAATTATATATTTTCGTTGATTTCTGTCTCAATTTTATCAGCACAATTCTTCGCCAAATAATCTATGGATTCCAATACTTATTCCCCTGTCTTGGCAGATGTTTCAAAGTACTTGATCTTTAATCTGAGTGCAAGCTCTTATGCTTAAATAAATTTGACTTTTCTTTTCTAAATAATAAAAAATATAAGAACAAAAAAATAAAAAATACCTCTTGTAAATCAATTTTATTTCCAATGAGAATTACTTAAGCATTTTACTTGACTGAATCAAGGACTTATTATAACCAAAACTCCTCTAATCTGGTGAAACTCTCTTAATCACATGTATCATAAACAAGAATCACTCCATCTGCTTATTGAAAATATGCTATTATTATATTGTTTTTTTTTCATCATACTTTTTGTTAAACTAAAAAATTTCTCTTAACCTGCTGTGTCCCAGATGCAAACATTTAATTTCTATTGTTTGTAATCTATAACTTTTTTATAGAGATTCATTCCTAGTGTTGGAAGATAATTGTGAACGAATGGTGATTCATCTATTTAAACATTATAATAATATTAATTACGATCTAAATAGCGAGCAATTAGACTTGTCTTTCCCGAACCTATTTTACTAATACTTAGGTTTTATTACCTAGGTTACCCACGACTATAAGATCAATTTTAACCATTATAATATTTAATTTCTTTAAACTTTGAATTATAACCTGTTTATGAAAAGGGAAACTTGAGTTTTTAATACTAAAGGCTTTCTCAAATAAATATTTAATGATATCAATATAATTAGAATTTAACAGATAAGAAATAATTTAAAAATAATCCTATGAAATAGAGAATTCCTTTATTTAAAGCAAATACCGTAATACTAATAATTAATTCATAAAAAATTTGATTTTTCTAATATGTGATATACTTAAAACTCACTGATCACACTATTATAAGTAGTACAGTGATTTAAAATTTTCAGAAAATACATATTAGATATACATAAGATATCTTTAAATCATATGAAAATAAATAGCTGATAAAACTTATTAAAAAAATCGAAATTTGAAGTAACAACAGTAATTTGAAATAATTGATCCAGGAAGATAAATATTTATTGCATCCTCTTACTTGTTAAATAAACAAAAATAAATAATGATTCATATTTAATAGTTGACAAAATTGATAAGTTCTGCTTTTTATTTAAGCTTATTTATATCTTCCTTTAAATAACTGGCATTTAAATAAATAATAATACAGTTATTGGAGACTCATAATATCTTAGAAAGCTATGAGTCCTTAGGTTAATTCTTTTGAGATTGGACCAATCGATTAACATTATTTCTTTATTTCTTGTTATTCAGTTTTTAGATTCTTGAGTTATTATCTAATCTTTTTATTTATGGAATGATACATTCATAAGTTTTTATTTGATCTTTTTATCATCTCTTTTGGGTTCTTATAGTGTAACTTGAGATTTATTTGGTTGAATAGTAGGGTATGCCACACCTTTACCATGTACTATCAGCTAGGGTTACTTGACATATATAATCCTTCTAGCTTATGGGCTTTTGAGAAAGGTTAATGGTGAAGGCTATGCTTTCATCTACATAATTTTATTAAATTTAATATGAATCAAGCATCTCTTAAAGATTTGATGGCCAGCTAGTAGAAGGCTAAATTAAGATTCAAGATATCTCCCTCAAAAAAGGTGGAGATGTTATGTAATTGCAATCAAAAAACTTGCTTAATTTGCAGCCGTAAGAGATCATCTTCAATGCTCTCCTTAAAATCGATGAAAAATTCATTAATTGCAGACGAATAGTCTCCTGCTTCTAAACGCACTTAAGAGTAAAAGAATTTCGTTGTCCAGTAAGCAGTTCTATCAAAATAAATCTCGAGATAAGTGTCCAATCATTAAAATAACTACTACAATGGGAAATTGAGTTAAGAATCGAAAGGATCTACTAGCTCATCAACTTGGATGTTGTCTAACTCTCACTCTCGAAAAACATCATAGGAGTCTCCCCTTAAAGAAGCAATTAAGGTACCTTCAGGGATAGGAAAACATTCATTTAAGTTTTTGTATGTTATTGGTAAAGGGGGTTTTGGTCGTGTATGGCGAGTAGAAATGAAGTAAAACAGATAAGAGTATGCTTTGAAGGAAATGGCAAAGTCAAAGTAATATATTTAAACAATACTTTTTTTTATAGAGTTATAGGAAAGCGATCTGTTAACTCAGTTCTTAATGAAAAATATCTTCTCGAACATTTGAGACACCCATACATTGTTAACATGCATTATGCCTTCCAAGATAGAGAGAACTTATACCTCGTTTTGGATCTCTTGAGGGGAGGAGACCTCAGATATCATCTAGGAAAAATGAGGAGGTTTAATGAAGAGTAAACAAGTAAATTTATGCTCTTATTTATAGAATTTTTTGTTTGTTGCATAGTATTAGCTCTCTAATATTTGCATCAAAATGGAATCATCCATAGAGATCTCAAACCAGAAAATCTTGTCTTCGATAAGGACGGATTTATGAGGCTCACTGATTTAGGAGTAGCACGACTCAATAAGGATAGTGTTGCTAATGATACCTCAGGAACTCCAGGGTACATGGCTCCAGAGGTCATGTGTAGAATGGAACATTCATATCAAGTGGATTATTATGCACTTGGAGTGATTGCATACGAATTGCTTTTGGGTAAAAGGCCATATAATGGTAAAAACAGATAAGAAATTCGAGAACAAATTCTGGCAAAACAAGTACAAATCAAAGATACATCTAATGGATTAAGTTCTAAATCGATAGACTTTATAAATAAGGTAATTCTAATTATTATTTAATAGTTAATATTGAGAAAACCATAATAAAGATTAGGAGCAAATGGAATAGATGAAATTGTTAACCATCCATGGCTTAAAGGATACCCTTGGGGAAAACTACTCAACAAGGACATAAAATCATTATACATTCCAGGAGTATTTATTAAATTAAATATTATAAAGAGTATAGATGGCAATTTTGACTTCTAGAATCAAATCTCAGCAGATAGTGAGCCTCAAGAAGATAGCCAGTTGTTATTAAGAAGAAAAAGTGTCTAATGCTTATTCGAGGGGTATAAGTTTTAATGAATCATTATTTTAACTCCTTGTTTATGATTTTTTCGCTCGCGCTTATCAATTATACAATATTTATAAACTAAAATGATATATCTTTAAATTTTTACATGTTTAAGCAACAAAAAGGGTACAGTTGCATACATCAGCCCTTAAATTAACCACCATTATAGAAAATTATTGAGATATAGTGTCACCATCGCTATCTATAAATTAATAATTTAGATCTTACCTCTGATGTAAGAACCATAAGGAAAAGCACATATGGTGTCTTGTAATATATTTCTAAAATCCAAAAATCTGATTTAGATGTTTTGTGATGTTTCTCCTAACAAAACAGAGCAGCATACATTTAATACCAGTGACTAACTAAATCAAGTGCTAAAGCCCATAAAAATAGGAATCCAATCGTTGGATACAATTTGTATAGAACTGCAAGTATGCATGCGTTTGAAAATCTATCAGTCACCTATATTAGATTTAGTGTTAATACCATATCTAGCACACTGCCAAACGTTGTGCTTTATTTAAATCTACGAGCAGCCATTCCATCAAATAAATCTCCTATCTGGCTTATGGAATAGGCAAAGGCAGATATTATTGGGTCTACAGCACCTGTGTAGCAGAATGTTAAGGCACACACAATCCTAACATATCCAATCAAGTTTGGTATATAGAGATATACAGACATTTAGTTGGTATTAATATAAAATTTTATCAATTAAAATGATTCATTTTTATTTTGAAACACCCAAATTGGCTACAGTAATACCAGCATTTAACATTGATACCAAATAATTGGCATATTCATGAGCACCTCTTTCTAGTTCTTCAGCCTTTCTTTTCTCAAGTCTTTTATATATTTTAAATAATAACTACCTTTTATGATGATTTACAGTCTCCTGTTTGATTTCTTTTATCTGAAATTTCATCTTCTAAACCCTCTATTCATTATCCTTTTTCATTTTATCAGACTCTGCTTTGATTTAATCAGCCAATTTTAGGTATCTAGCAAATTTCAATTCTACTTCCTCCTCATTCTTCTCCATTTCAGTAAACTTCATTTTGAATCCTTGTATATAATTCCTTGTGGCATATTTATTGTTTCTTAAATAAATTTCCACAATGGGGGAAACTATTTTTAAATTTAAAAATAAATAATTTACATTTAATTGGCACCATACTTCTTTTATTTCTTGCCATCTTCTAGGTTTCCTACAATTCAATAGGGGGAAAGTAAGACTCCAGTTCCTTTTACTTCTATAATTTGGATTCTAATTCCATTTTAAATATATTTCCTGCTCCTAAATCTAGGTTCCAATCCTTTATGTACATTTAACTATTCGAAATACATATCCCCGTAAATAAGTAAGAGAATTCATCGAGTAGTATTTTCTTCAAATCATCATTGAACTTAGTTCTACTTAGTGGAAATGAATAAAATAATGAATAAAACACACTCTAAGCTAACACATCAAAGTAAGTCTTAAAAAAGAGATGGTTATCTTTCTTATTATCTATTGTTAGAAATAAATTTATGTAGTTCTTTGAGATCCTTTTAAGCAGTTACTCCTCAATCCCATCAAATATGCTCATATCTGTATGTTTTGGAGCATCTGCTCTTTTAAAATGCTTACTAACTATATACCAGAAACTATCTGACACTACTGCAAAATTTTCCTATATTTACAAATATCTTTGCCATCTATCGAAAGTGCTTTCCTCTAAATAAAATTAAAATTAGTTACACATTTCTTTTTTAGATTCCTTCTTAGGCTCGCTAATCTTACTCAAAAATTTCAAACTATTCAATACATTAGTAACAATCTTTCGAAATTCCACTCTATTTGGAAGGGGAGTAAACATTCCATCGAATTATGTTGGTAAATTTGCCTTTTCATAATATGAATTATTACTTCTTCTATCTTAAATATAGTTTATGTTTTTATTTATGTTTCTGGCTCTGTCATGTACTATCCACCACTCCATAATTCATTATTGATCATTTGAGAGAAATTATATTTATTCTTATAAAATATAATAATGCTAACACATTTAAGTAAGTAGGAACTTGAGCAAATTTACAATAAGAAAACAAAGTAAAATAATCGAGAGTTTGACATGACTGCATAAGAATTAAGAGATTTTAACAATAGAAAGCCAGAGGACACGAAGTTGATGTTTGAAGTGGAATAAGATTCAGATGAGGATTTAAATCTCGAAGCATCAGGATTGATATCATAGAGTGTCACATTAAGACATCATTCGCCTAAGAGATAAAACATTATCTATAAAATAGCTGTTATTGGATTAGCAATAAGCCTTATCTACATATTAAATCAATAGAGATAGATTTTTGAGAATTAACATATCAATGATATTGTTCAAATAACAATGACAATAAACTACTTGCTATTTGTTTTTTGTATCGGGTTTACTTAGTGTTTGAAAAGAGTACTGTATATAAATAGAGTTTTTGGAGGGCTAATTTTACTTATTTTTGCCTATAGGCTAATACAAGTATTGAGAATAGATTTGGAAGAAAAGATGATTTGGAAATAATTAATACAAACCTTGATTTTTTATATGCTTTAGTTTGGTTTGTGGTTGGTGACAGCTAAAATAAAAAATTGATATATATTTATCACACAAATTATACTACTCTTAAAAAGTCATCAGAATCAAATGCCTCAAAAATCTTCTCATATTATCTTACTTATAATTTTTCCCCTTTTGAAATGATATACTTTTTCTCTACAGCAAAAAACTCATCAAAGGTGAGGTCCTTAACTAATTAAAGTCCCACTTATCCAATCACACTTATATTGGGTATCTTTAATTAAATTTTTTAAAACTTGTTTTCTTATAATTCGTATTCTTCGTCCGATGTTAACAAATTTTATGTTACTTTTATTTCAGGAAATTTTAAATCCAAAATTGCATTTTGTATACTAAATGCTATTAATTCAATATGTGCTTCATTTACTAAGGTTTATGAAATATCAAATACTTTCTGAAAGCATAAACACATCAATATTTAATACAAATGCTTTTTTTTCAGATATCCACAAATTTTTCATATCGATATCATATAATTGTTACAATAGAGTCTCTAAATATGAGGCTTTTTATTTATCTGACGAGCTTTTCTTAATTGATTATATTTTAATTTAGAATTTAGGTTTATTCTGCAATTAAAGAGTAATGCCTGTGTAGATAGTTGTTTCTCCTTTTACTTTACATGACCCACTGGTATAAATAAGGTAGCCAAGCTGTGAACTTTTAGGGCGAACCTCCTTATTTACCCTTCCATCTGATCTCACATTCACTAAAATCCCATCTTAAATATATTTTTTCATTTATTGAATGATAAAAAATAATATAAATAATTTTGAGAACAATCCCTCCTATATTTTTAAATATAATTGATTTTTTAAAATTTAGGAACAATAACATAGTATTCACACTTAAATTGATTCGATACTTTGATAAAATTATAATTTATATGAGAACGCGAATAATATATAAAATGATTAAAATTCCATTTAAAATATTAGTTGATGATACGAAATTCAATTAAACAGCAAACTTAGTTGCATTTAAGACTATTACAGGTGGCGTATATATCTATTCCTTCATAGCATAAAAATTTATTAAGATGAACTAGGATTATTTTTATTCATCATTTATGTTTAGGGACAATTATTTCTATTACAACGACAAAGATAAAATTTAAGTATTTAGGTAGAAGAACCTCAAATTATATTATACTTTAAATTATTATGGTCTAAATATTTAAAACATAGGTTCATGTTTTAAATTATGTTTAAATAATTCGAACATTGTTTTATTATTTAAGGGTAAAGTAATTAGAAAGTTTTTGAATTTTTATCCAGGATCAATGACCAGATATTCAATTTTAAACCAATTTTAAAATAAAATTATGATTTTTCTCTAACTATATTGATAAATATTTAAAATTATTATAATATGATTTACAATATGGAACCTTAGTTAAAGTTAAAGAATGTACCATTGATATGATTAATATATCATATTATGGAGACATTATTGTTAGAACACTTTATGATGATAATTTTCAAACTAATTTACAAATACTAATAGAAGAGGAATTAATACTCAATTATAATTACGAAGGCAAGAAATCCATTACCTCTGATGATAATATGTATGAAACATTTTATAAAACTGACTCCAATTAAATTGAATTTTATAATTATAGCATCTTACAATTTGAAAAACCGTTTTAAGCGATAAGTCCGATTCGCTATGCAAAGAGATTAAGTTAAAAACATCTAGCTGTAATTTACAAAGATGAGTTTTAAATAATTGATTTGTGAATATTATTATAATAAAATCCTATTTATGTTTTTATTCATCTTGATAACTGAAATTAAATATATGAAATCTAATTATATTTAGTTTTCTGATGAAAAAGTTATATGATAAGTTAGAATATATTTATTTTATTTATTAGATCAATCCCTTTTTTACGCTTGATCAAGCTTTAAAGCATTTTAAGCTTTGAACCTGTTCTGAAATAACTTACCTAAGTCATAATCAAGGTGGTTAGTTATTTTCACATTTTCTAATTTTGTTGAATATAGTAGAGTATTTTGACTCAACCTGTTTAGGTTGATATACTTACTAACATAATAATCGTCTTAGCCAACTCTTTACCATAGTATTAAAATTGGCTGCTTACTAATTGCAGTGAAAAACAATTAATTTTTTGATAATATTATTTTATCTATCTCAGTTTAATAATCTTCAAATACCTTTTCTATACTGTCTGCGATTAAATTAAACTTAATGATGTACCCCTTTTAAGTGCCGCATAGAATGAAGGATTTATCAACACTTTATACTAAGTGAGATATTTAAAAAATGTTAAATCTGAGTCTTTTTAATTAATTTAGAGTCAGATAAGTTCCAGATTTTTAAAATATTCCTGTATTCTAAACCAATAAATTATTCGCTATCATCTGATAAACAAAACGTGTTGAATTCAGTATCATTTTCAATGAGTTTAGATTAGAATGTTTTGAATTCGAACAATTATATAGCACTCCTAAATTTTTTTGTCATATCAAAATCCATCAAATACTCATTATTTGAAGATAATGTAATCGTTTTTAATGGACTACAATTATAATTGTGGATAAGTTCCCAATTTAAATTATATATCTCAACCAACCCTCCTATTTTCTGATTCTAAATTAGGTTACCTCTCTCTTACTTCTCGTTTGGTAATGGATCAAGAGCTACAAATATTTTATTGCCATCTGATGAATATCCTAATTTTAAAATAGGCTTCTCAGTAAATTTACTTTCTCCGACCTATTTTAATAATCTTATATCTAAAGTCTTTATTTAATTTTCATTTGAATACAATAAGTATTTTCCTTCAGGATGTAAAGCAACACACTTAATTTCAATTTTTTCAATTAATTTATTACTTTATTGACCTGTTTTTGTTGAGAAAAATTAGATTTCATTATTAGAGAAGCAAACCACTTCTTTACTATCAGGTGAAAATTAAATGTCCTTAATTTTCTGACTTTGAAATGATTCGTTAAATTTCAAGTCCCAAAATCTCACTTCTTAATCATTCGAACAAGAAATCAAAAATTTTGACGAAGGTGAAAATTAAACAATATTTATCACCTAACTATGTCCTAATAAAGTGGATAAGGCATTACACGACTTAATATCGTATACGATAATCCTTTTATCCCAACTACATGAAACCAATAATTTTCCGTTTTTCGAAACATCCATGAATGTTATGCTACCAGAATGACCCTTAAATTAAGGTCCTTGCTATTTAAATTCCTTTATATCCCATTTTTCTATGACACTGATTCGACTGATAAATATGTAACCATTATTGAAAATAACTGCAGACAATTTCTTATCAGGGTCGATTAATACCGAACTTAATTTTTTTAACTGAGTTCCTTTAATAGTGTCCCACCATATCAAGGAAATCTAGCTCTAATTCTAATAATTCAAAGTTATAATGACATTCTATTCGAAAGTGAATCCTAAACATTCATTTAGCTAAATAGTACTAAACTACATGGTTTCGATATTGTTTATTATCTGAACTCTGTTTTAAGAGCAGAAAGCAATCTTTTAGTCGTCTTCCGAAAATGTAAATCTCTGAAATTTTTCGTTTATTTGTTTTTCCTTTATTTGTGTATATGATGCAGTACTCCATAATCTAATTATTTAATCAGCTCCATAGGATAAGATGAATTCACCAGTGTTTGAATATTGAGCAAAGTAGACGACACACGGATTTTTTAACGATTATATTTACTCTCCTTCTTTATAATCCCAAATTTAAATTTAACTATCAGTTGGACCATTTTAGGTAAAGGTAAGAAGTTAGTTATCTTTAGGACTGACCCAAGAGAAGCAGTTTTACCCTTCAATTTTTATTGAGGGTAATTCATATGAGTACATTTAATTCCATTCACAATTCGAGATATCTGAGTAATTAAGACTGATTCCCTTTATGCTTACTTTTTCAAACTTGGAATAACTTAGATTACATTATTCAAATATAGCTCCATCCAATGATATATCAGATATTCTTATCTTTGAGAAGTCCTTATTGAACTAATATTGTTAAACGGATAACAAAATTATAAAACAATTAGAGCTAAATCTTAAATATGATTAATTGATGCTGGATAGCAAAACAAAAGTTTCCAATATTTGATATAAATTAAGTTCTTAAATAAATTTAGCC
>VMTU01000198.1:0-80015 GCA_016759055.1 Paramecium bursaria | reverse complement strand
CTGAGATACAAATAATACACTTATGAACCTTTTGAGTAATAAAATCCTTGCGAACGATTCAACCATAGCAATTATGATTAAAGAAGATTTAGAATAAGAAAAGCTTAGGAACCAGAGGAGGATGAGTAATAGGTAAAAAATAGGTAAATTCGTGTTGAGAAGAATGTGTAAAGCCAATTATGTCCACCTGTTAGATAGGAGTAATACACTGTAGATATAGAAATATAGTTACTTGAAAGCAACTAGCAGTATAAATTAATAAACTTCACTATTCTTGCGAATGTTAGCGTTTTTGAAATAAAGCAGTAGATAATAAGAATTTTGGGCTAGTAAAATTTATTTGTAACTGCCAAAATTGATGCATATTGCCAAACCTCTCAGCTTCTCTCCTATTCAGGCTAGGCATATTAGCAAAATGATAGATTGAATAAATATTCAATCAGACAAGGATTAATACTAGAAATATTTCTAAATCCATAGCAGACAAATAATGCGAAAAATTTTAGGATATCTCCATAGTCATCATAGTTGCAATAGAATAGCTTCAACGATTTGTTGATGATCGATAATTTAGAGGTAGAGATGGAGAATGGTTCCAGAATTAAATGGTTGGAGAAAGTTGATTTTTCCTTCGTTGATTTAGATGAAGTGCTTAGTGGGAATCAACTTTATGATATTTCACGAATAGGATTGCTCAGAGTTCCAAAATACGGAGAGAAACTCAATACTAGGAGATTAGTTTCACAGAAAATTCCTGTTTAAGTTATGGAAGATTTCAAAAATGAACAAAATATGCTACATCAGGCCTTAGAAGCGTGGGCTGTTAGAGAAACTTAGCTTCTAGGGTATCAGTTTTAGTGCTATGATAGTGATTAGATGAAATATGAATATATAATTGGTAATTGAATTTCACTCTTTATTCTTTTAAGCATTAAATTCTTTGAGAATAGTATTATTACATGCTACTTTCTACGCTTAAATTTCTACATCAACGTCATCGACAAAGTCATCCATTAGTTGATCAAATTTTTGGATTGTCGGCTATTTTTTCGAAGTATTTGGTCTCTTGATCCGTTATTCCTTTTAGTTAATTTATAAGGAAAGCTGAGATAAAAAAGTCTTAGATTTGAGAGTAAAGATTTTATTTTATTTAAAGGTGACGCAATTTCCTCTCTTGGATGGCTTTGTACTTAGCATTTGCTTAACAATATCAACTAAAGGAGAGTAATGTTTGTTTAGGGGTATTAGATCTACCATCCCCTTGGTGTTGTTTAAAAATATTTCCTGCTATGTCAAACCAAATGGATTCCTATTACAAAGTCTAATTTATATATAAGGAATGTTACAAATGATAAATAACTACTCCTAATTAGAAAATATTGCAAGTAGTGGTAATATTCAACTTTTCTTTGAAATATTCTGGACTTATATAGCCTGGAGTTCCTCGCCTATTTTTAGGTTTTTATGATTCAAATACCTAATATTCTCCTTCCATTTATCAAGAACACTGAAAGTAAATCCTCCAATATAGATTTAATGGAAGTCGGGATCTATAAATATATTTTCGAGGGTTAAATCATTGTGGATGATTCCTTCCTTCTCAAAAATTAGTAGGGCTTTAAAGATAAGGCTAATATATACTTGTTAGTGTTTATTCAAATATATTAACTATAGTTGAATATGAGAGAGGTTCGTAATTTTTCAGGAATGTTTTTAAATTAATTAAATTTTCAAGCTAAAAAGTAAATGAATATTAATTGTCCTATCGGTAGTATTGAACCATTTTTATAATATTCGGACACCCTATTTTATGTAATCTTCTTAAAATTTCGATTTCAGATGGTAATATGCAATATTCGATCTGAGTTTTAGATTTATATTATTATGCAAAAGTTGGGGGCGATATCAGCTTTTCTATCATAATCTTTTGACTGAATGGGTCTTTGAACTAATACATCTAATTTTACTTTAAAAGTTATACTTTATAATCCTAATTGCTGCAAATTAACTTGGTGTCATTGTAAATTTACATTTTTTTAGAGAATAAGAAATTCCCAGAACAATTAATGAAAAGGTACTCTAGCTAATAAAAAGTTCCATATATTCTAATAGAGTGGCTTTCATTTTGGAGATGAAGGAAGGCTTCTTTAACATTATTTTAACAATAAACAAATTATAAAAACTATGTCCAATCCAATTCTAATGTTGGGTCATCATGATCAAATCGATAATTCCTTAATAGGCTTGTATCCTTATGATAAACTTAAGAGAATTCACTACCTCGATATAAAGATAACTTTTATTGATTATCATTTTTATATTGGCTCGCCTTGGGGTATGGTCGAAAATTCCTGTAAGTATTAGTATTTCCTAGAAATCTTAGTTCAAGTGCATTATTTATTTATTTCTAAAATGATATTATACAATTTAAATAAAATAAATCAGTTATCTAAGTGCAGATGTTTCATGAAATATACGCAAATCTTTGATGACGTCCATCGAATAATCTGTTTAATTTGATTAAATTATGTAATTATGATGAAATTGATGTATTATTAGACTTTTTATCAATAATATATTTATTTAGATATTTGCATTAATATTATTCCTCAATTTGAAAAGCCAAATTATCTTATTTTAAACCCACTGCCACATTTTGAATATTTATATGTTTTTAAACTTTGATATTTAGACTTAAACAAAAATTATTATGATCTAAAATAATTTGGTATTTTGTTCTGAGAAATAAATTCTCATAGTACAATTTTCATTCTTTTTCTTTTAACTTTATTCCCAGATAAGCTTCATAAGTTATACCACTCTGATGTATTGCACTGTAATTTTGATAAATTATTGGGTAGTTATAATAAAACAATCTAAATAAAATTATTTTTTACACTAAAAAACTTTCATGCATTTTAAATGTCTGAAAACATAAATCTGTATGAGATTTGTATGAAAACCCATTCTATATCTACTCACTTGCATCAAATATGAAATCTATGTAAATTTATTTAACCAACATTCCAAATTAGATTTACATAAACTAACTTCTAAAATATTTAATATTTCTCATTAATAAATCTATATTTGGACAGGGTATCTATTCCTTAAATTCATATCTAAACATACCTATCACACTCTCCTATAACGGTATCCACACATCTGATGTATTTTTTCTTGCAATACAGAGTTGTATGAATAACATTTATGTATGGTAAAAGCATTGAAGTTTTTTCTTATTTTTTGTAACGATTATTTTTTTACTGTTTGCTAACCACTAAATCATCCTTATCACTATGTTTCCTCCTATTTTATTATTGTAGTCTCTTATAATAAACCAAAAGATATTTATTTTATTTTATTTTTGCTATAAAGAATGGACTTGATTATTATTTTTTCGCTCAGCCTTTGAAATTTGATAAGCACCTACAATTTTGATAAATATGCAACTAATATTTACAAACTTGAGTGCTAAGCATATTGTAAGAAAATATATTCCCTATTTATTTCCTTACAAGCCTCCTTGTGACTTCTAGTCTCAAATATACTCTAATTTTAAAGAAAGAGGGAGTTCATGGCTCATAATTTCGCAAAGATATTTCATAAAAACCTCCTTTTCTCACAAGTCATTAATTAAAATAATATGTTATTTTATATATGAATCTAAAATGAACGGGCACTATTGCCTTATCCCTAATTTTGTTTCTTGTGATATAAAATTGAATAATTCCCTATTCCTTTAATCAATTATAGTTAATTTATATTATTTTGTCCTCATGATTTCATATAATTACAGTATTTTTTATTTAGTCCCTTTAAATCATCTCATTTTGAACTGATATTAGTACTATAGGCTTATATTTGATTCTAATGGCCTAATTGAATAGACTGAACACCTTTGTGATAATGAGGCTCTATTAGTAATTACAAAACAATACATTCTAAATGAAAATAATATTGGAAGGAATGTTCAGGAGAAGTTCCCATAATGTAACAAAGCTCTAAACATAATTTTAATATTGTTTATTAATGGCTTTGGTAGTAATATTCGATCAATTTAACTTGCAATATCAGAGAGCACTTTATTAAATTATACTGGAATTTTTCATATAATATAAATTTCTAACAATATTAACTGAATTTTGTATAAATATGAAGATTCCTGTTATTCTATTAGAAACATATTAAAAAATATAAATAATTCAATAAATTCCAACATCCCTTAAGAGATCATCAAAGTAACTTGATTCTTTCTACTCTTATGGTAATTCCTTTTCCTTTTGCTTTTCTTTTTCGTTTTATTTTTATTGTTTTTCATGATGTTTATTGTTTCCTATTCTAATCTTTATCTATTCACCATTCTGTGGCTATTTTATTTCCTGCTATTAATTATGTAGTCTCTTTTCCACTTTATATTATTTTTCTATTATTTAATTCTATTTTTAATTTTGATGTTCGGTAATTTACTGGTTTGCTTATTTTGGAATTACAGAATTTTCCTTTTTTGTAGACTCATCCTCATAATAAGGCGCCTATATATTTGACTCAAAATCCTTCAGATTGAATGTTTCTCTCTATTAGTTTTCATTATCTTTCTTATCTAATTTTTTCAATATCTACTCGCTCATTTCTCTATCTTATTGATTCCATTGATCTGTTTGTATTTATTAAGCGATTATGGGGTTCGTAGATAGTGTACATCTATAATATCCCCTTTTCTTATAATCTCTTAACAAACTACGCCAAAGATTATTATTGCATAATGTTAATGCATTAGAAATTAAGAAGACACATTCCCTAGCTCTTGTAAGTGCAACATTCATCCTCCTAGCATCACTCAAAAACCCAATATAACCTCCTTAAGAAGATCTGACAGTTGAAAATAAGATTATGTCCTTCTCTTGACCCTAATAATAAAATCAATATATTACTTAAAAAGAATCCACTGTATTAATTGATATAAATTTTGTGTTGTAATCATCCCCAAGTCTATTTTTAAGTTATTTCTTAACCATCTTAACCTAAGCTTTATAGGCACAGATAATTCCCAATGATTGAGTTGTGAAGTTTTCTCTTATAAATTTGCTCAATTAGAGGATAACTTCACACTCCTCATTATTAATGTACGAATATCCTTATCTTTATTCCTTAGAGTCTTTAACATCAATTAGAAGTACTCTTTATCTGAAATAATCATGTAAAGTAATTCTATTGCTATTATTCTCATCATCACATAGTTTATCCTGATAGAAGTGTTAGGAAGGGAACTATCTGATTTCTCTATGCATTCTATACTAAATGTTGAGGAAATAAGGCTAGAATCCATTATCAAGAATTCTTTCAAATAAACTTCTATTATAAAGTGTTTAAGATGAGATAGGGGAAAAAGTAGTAGCTGGTAATTATTTTGGATCTCCAATCAATACCATTTTATTGATTCCTAGTCTTAAAGGTATTATATTAGAAGGTTCAGTAGATTAAGCTGCTTCATCTACAATCAGAATATCAAATTAATCTGCGAATCTCATCAACTTATCTGACCCAGAAGTGCTTAGAGTAGAGCATATAATCTCAGCCTTTTATAAAATTTTATCAATATAGTCTTAATATGACTCTTTGAAATTTCTCTTTCCTTGCTTTAAATCGACAATATACCCTTACTATTATCTTTTTTGGCTATATAGTTCATCTAATTAGGCTTTAATCTATCTTTACTATTCTCCTAGTGTTCCAGGAATCTTGATCTTCTTCTCAAGGCCATGATAATTTTACTTTTGCAAACCACTTATCTAAATCCTGATGTCATTACTTGTTCTTTGATCACCTATAACTTAAAATTCCTTCTTATTTAATAACTATCGTTATGCCATGTCTTCAATTGAGACATTTTTAATGATTTCGCTATTTTCATTCTCCTCATCTAGAACTCCTAATCGTACTATCTGAACATCTTTTCTGCTTTAGCCATGTGAATCAACTATCCCTCCATTAATTATTCTTATGATGATTTCATCTATTGCTGCGTTAGAAGGAGCACATATTAAGATTTTTCTTTTCGGAAACCTATGAAGTAAAGTCATATACTCATAAACGGCTGAAAGCAATCCTAACAACGTGTGCGTTTTACCAGTTCCAGGCTATATATATGATTAATAAATAATACTGGTCCTTATAATAAACTGATTCCTTCTTTTTATAATGTAATCTCTTTTATCGATTTAAATTAACTTGGATTGAAGTTATTTTATATCTAGTTAAAAAATGGATTTAATAGCTAAGAATTTGAGACAATATTCTATTTGTCAAATTCCCCATCTTGAGCAATCATATGCCATTGGTTCATAGGATTTAAAATTATTTGACCCAAAGATGAATTTCCTAGATTTGTAATCATATGATATTCTCTAAATATTTATGAATTAATATATACCTTATGATAGTTGTGATCTTACTAAAGGGAAATAAAACAACATTAAACCAGTCTGAAGGTAGTTTGCTTTCATCCACAAAGGTCTGCAATTTAATACTATTTATGTTTTCATATTTATGTGGATCAACTAACATTCCAAAGAAAGCTTAGTGGTCCTTACTACATAAATCTTGGAGAGTAAACTTAAATTTTCTACTTATTATCACAATAAAATTCTTAAGTTAGATTAAATCACAATTGTTATCCCTTTACTATGGGATATCATCATCGCTGTCAACTTTAATCTCCTACTTCTCATCATCAAACAAATCATTCAACTCCTTTTCCTAGAAAGGCCTGATTGCTAGTATTGTACCATCTTTATCAGCATTATTGTCATCATACTTAACTTATAATCTTCTATATTTAGTTTAAGCTTTATTTATAAAAGCTTCAATTTCCTGTTTAATCTAAGCAGTGCATTCGTTGAGAAATAGATATTCAAATATCTTACAATATTCCTCATTAGATTGAAAATTATTTGGTATGACTTTAAATTCATCATCTCTAGTATCCTCAATATAATCTTTTAGAAATAAATATCTTAAGAGCCTATTGAATTCGAATAAAGGTTTTCCATTTTATGCAAATTATCCTTGATTTGTTTCAAACATTTGCTTGTAGTTTAAAAATCGCTTTGATTCTGCATTAGCATCCCTTTTTGCAATTTAAATAACTTAATTTTCCACACCGTCTTCGTTTAGTAATTTTTGCAATTATAATTCTCCTTATTTAAGAAATTTTGGATCCCTCATCAGTTTAGCCCTATCTGCTAGTTTTTAGGCTGAGGTATCTTGTTTCTTATTGCCATTATTGTTCTAAATATTTAAATGTTTTCTAATTTCATCCTATGACAAATTTGTCAAATCTATTATTTGCGATTTTTATTCCTATTTCTACACCTTGTTAGAATTCTGATTCTATTTAAATTCATATTTCCCTTCCTTGTTTTAATGCATAAACTGTGGTCTTTCAGGACATTTTGGTGTTATAAAATTTTCTAAATGGGTTTATATTTTTTTTGGCTAATTATTAGAGGGGGAAGGAGTGATTATCAATTAGACTTCAGGTAAGCATTTATTTAACTCAAATTTAGGCTTCATCAACTGCTTATCAAGGGGGTTGGCTTATAATTGGTTTAGATCAGGCATTTAGACAGGTGCCTGATATTTATTTTTTAGCGCATCAATATTTATGAATTGATATTCTGAAGGATGTTATTCTCTAAATAATTAGGGACCCTTGTCTTCTTTCTTCTTACAGTTTAGCAATTACTCTATTCTACTACCCTTTTGATTCGGATAGTTATTCATAATATAAAAAATTTAATAATCATATTTTTATTTTTCGTAACAACTGTTCTATTTCTATCTCCATTTGAGTTTATTATTTTTATGTTTATTCATCATCATCAGATTAATCGTCTTTGATGATTGATATCATTTCATCGTTAGGGAATTTAAAGTATGCAATATTGTCTTTTGTTTCTCCCTCCTGCAATGCACCATATACTTTTAATTGTTTTATAACATTCTCAAATTCTGTAACTTTAAAACTTAATACAGGACTATATCCTTTAGTTTATTGTGCAAAACTCTTTTTATAAAATGAAATACTTATTCACACTCAGATATGAAATTTTCAAACCTCTTGCATCTTCTAGCTCCAACAAATTTTCATTCATGAATTTAATTTTAAAGCCTAAACAAACAGTATAAATAGATGAAGTTTGTTAGAGTTCCTTAGCAAAGATAAAAATGTTAGAAACAAAGGAAATTTATTTCATTATATAAATATAAATCAATTTTAGCAAAGCTCAATTTCTGTCTAGTCCACCTCATCAGCACTACTTATATATTCTTTATGTTTCTTCAAAATATTTACATCAAAATTGAATTATTTTAAACATTGAATGAATGCTATTCGAGTCTCTGAGTTTCTGTAGGTATTGTCTGCAAGATATGTTTCTGAATATTTAGGAAAATTAATTTCACTGAGTATTTTCTTCACAATCCCTCTATATTTTTAGTTTTCAGGTAATAAATTTTCTTTAAGCAAAATTTCATTACCGTCTTATTAGAGAGATTATGTTTTAATTTTGACTCCAGATGTATTTTAAAACTTAGATAAATCATTGTAGGTTTAATGTAGATTATCATCATAGTATAGGAGATCTCGAATTATATTTATTGCCTTTTCTCGACATTTTTAAGTTTAGAGATTTTCTAAAATTATCTAAATGCCATTCCTATCTATAAATTATCGCTTTATCTTTAAGCATTCTCCTCTTATCATGCTTGATAGGGTAGAGAATAATTGTTCCTTCAACTTTATATCCTCAGTCTTGATTATGTTTAAAATGTCAAGTGAATTATTATCATACGACCAATTTTAAACAAATGAGTTATTTTGATTACAGCTCTAAATAATTTTCAGAGCCTCTATCTAAATTTTTGCATTATTGCAAAATAAACTGTGTTTATGCATTAATTGTAATCCTTAGATTTAGCAAAATTTATTAGATCTATCTAATGCATCTAAAATATCACTAAGGTCCTCATAGAGCGAAATTATTTTATCGACTTCATTTTCATTAAGCTCTTATAGTTCTCCTAAAATTTCAATCATTCTTTTATTTTCATCAAAAGTTTAATTTTCAAGTGCTTCCTCTAACCATTTTCTTGTTTCCTCATCCATCATTTTAGTATCCTTATCAAAACCATCCTTTTAGGCTATTGACCACTATAGTAAAGCATTCCAATTCATGTTCTTTATTTAATATTGGAAGAAAATGAATTTTATTTTTCTTTAAATATGAATAATAATTTATTCTAGAAGGTACTCGATTAAAATAGTTCATTCCATATTTAAAATTCTGATAATCAAATAATATACGTAATTACAAGATATTTATTAATAAATATACATGAGCAACCCATATGGACCACCACCACCAGCAGGAGGTTACCCTCCACAATAAGGAGGATTTCCACCATATCCAGGATAGCCAGGACAATAAGGATAACCAGGGCAATAAGGATAACCTGGATATCCACCATAATAACCAGGATACCCACCTTAATAGCCAGGATATCCTCCTTAATAAGGATACCCTCCCTAATAGCCAGGATACCCTCCATAATAACCTGGATACCCTCCACAATAACCAGGATATCCTCCATAATAACCTGGATACCCACCCTAATAACCTGGATATCCACCTTAGCCAGGATACCCACCTTAACCTGGATATCCTCCTTAACCAGGTTACCCTCCTCAACCTGGACCATATCCATAATAGCCAGGATTTGTGCCTGCTCCACCATAAAGTATTTTTCTATTTAATTCATTTTAGCAAGAGTATTCGAGGTCACAGCATGGCCAGGATTTACAAAATTCCCTTTGACCGTCACTCTACAGGATAATTTATTCGTTGATAATTTGGTTAGGACAGCTGTTCAACAAGCAGGAGTATCATACTCTAATGTTGTTGGTTTAAAGATTAAGCCTACAGATTCCAAGAAGAATTTACAAAAAGCCGAAGTAATTCCACCAAACATTTTCCTATCCCAACTTTGGGCTGAACATGCCAAAAACTAATAAAAGTTAGTTGTTCATCTTTAATTGATGCCATAAGTAGGAACATAATTAATCAACACTCCATCATTTGTTGTTTTCGATGCACCAAACTTAGAAACATTAAGAGCATAACAAAAGATACTTGGAGAAACCATAGTTGCATTATTAAACACTTAAGGAGGAACTGTTGTTATTGGAGCTGCTCCATAAGACCACAAGATCAAAGGAATAAATTTGGGAGGAAAGACAGAGCAATAGGTATTTACTGAGATCATTGGCATGATCAAATAATATGTCTATCCACAATAGTTTGAAAAATTGATTAAGGTAATTTATAATACAATATTTAGATTAAAACAATGCCAGTTTGCGATTAAAATGGAAGTAAGACAGCTAACTCTGGAGTAGTTTTGACAATTGGAAAATGGAATAAACCTGAGGAAATATTTAGTTATGACTATGTTTTATGGTGGAGAAATGGATAGGTTAATGAGAGAGTTCTTCCTTAAGAAGTTTAAAATTTCTGCAGAAAGAGAAAAGGAAAGTAAGTCAGAGTATTTTAGATTACATTCTGATTTCATATATAATCATCATTAATTTTATCATCCATTTACAATGAATATTAACTCTATTTATTATGACTCGATTGTTAGGTTTATTAATTTGATTCTTATTTCACGACTTACTAAGTATGCTGGGGAGAGGAACTAAAATAGACAATAAAAATACATCCTATGTTTAGAACTATTAGGAACCCCGTTAGTTATTGAGGATTTGAAGGATTATGGCATTTTGGCAACATCAGACCGAGAATGTGCAACAGCGGTGTTCTTTTATTTTTGTTTCACTTCCTAGAGTAACCTTTCTTCTCTTTCCTTGTTTGTTTCATATCTTGGCTAAACTTATTCTTTTTCTTGTTCCATCTCTTTAGGTTATTGAATTTATTTTTCCTTTGATTTATTTCTAGACCTCTCTCGTTTGTTATTTTTATTTTTATTTTTGTTCTTCTTATTTTTATCTTTCCTAACAGATCTTGATCTCGAATCTTTATGCTTTTTATGTTTTTTAGTTTTCTTCTTATCCTTCTTATCTTTTTTATCCTTTTTAGATCGTTTATCTTTATTTTTTTGTGTTTTCTTCTTTTTTTACTTTGATGAGGATCTGGATGAACTACTCGATTTACTTGATTTACTTTAACTACTTGAATCTGATTTATTTCTGGGATCCTCTATTACAGGAATTTCCCCTGATTCGAACTTTTCATCTTCTTAAGCAGGTAGTTTTAGATGATTAATTTACCCAGATGTGATTCCATCTGTTATCATCATAGCAATATACTCCGTGTCTTTCTCATTTTTAGGAATAAATTCAACCTCTCCTAAACTGATTCTCTATTATTTCTCCGAATTTCTGAATTAAACTATAATGAATGAGCCTTCGACTTGCTCTACATGAGCTTCATGCCATTCATCATCATCATGATTGATTGCTCTAATAATCGAGCCTCTTTGGAACAAGCCAATAATTTTCTTGTTAATTATAAGTCTATCTCTTTTTTCCCTAGCTAATAATATCTTAGCTTAGATAATTAGGTCTATCTATTATGGGATTCTAGGTAATCTAGTATTATAATAATTCATATCTGTGAGTAGCTTTTCCACAAATTCCCCTACATTCATTACAACATTTTTATCAATGCAAGGTCTCAATTCTTGCTCATCAAGAATGTATCTCTTCATCCAAGTCCATAAGAAATTTGGATCTATTGCATATCTAATATATAATAACCCAATACATCTAACATAAACATTTTTATGATCACATAGACTCCTAACTTGATCAACTTGACATATTAAACTTTAAATTATTACCACTCAGACCCATATTCATAAATCTATATAAGCAACAAAACATTTAAGAGGGTACACCTTAACCTCCAACAGCCCAAGTTTCCACATTAGTAACACTCTTCTCAACTTCATAGATTAAATCAAAAAATGTTCTTATTTATTACAATTCTTTATAATATGTAGAAGTTTATATATTTTGCTTAATTAGAGCATTTACATGAGCACCTGCATTCTCACCATGACTAATTTTTAAATTTAAGATATACATCGGAAATACATTATTGCCTCTATCTCCTTAAGCATAGTAATATTAATCCATATTTATGTCTCTTTCTTCATAAACCTATTCATCTTGGATATCTTCCCTTATTTTTTTGCATTATCTAGATTAGAAAATAATTGAATATGAACCTGCATATTTTGCTATAATTATTTTAATGGATTGGACATTTAGGTAGAATGGATTCTGTTTTCTTCTGATGCTTAAACTCATTCTCGATATTCAAGTACTACTAATAAGCTGTGAGTTTTTAATTTTTGTTTGGTTTCATATAAATATTTGTTAAATAATAATTAAAATAAAAAAAGAAAATTAATATTTATTATCAAATTTCCTATTCCAAAAACTCTGTGTAATCTTGAGTAATCTTAGTATTATCTAGTTTGAGTTTTTTGTGCTTAAGTTCATTTCGCACTGGCATTGTAGCCCTTTATTCAGAAATACTTTTCATTTATCGGTTTTCTTGTCTTGAATTATTCTTGCTGTTGTTATAAGAATAAGCCTAGGTAGTAATGAAGTTTTTAAAGTTCTCTACTATTTTTGAATTTTAGTTTGATGTTTAATTTTATTAAGTTTATTGATTTTATAGTTATTTTTCTGTTACCCTATCATTACTTAATGATGTTTATTTTTAATATTGGGGAGGTTTTTATTAGGAAAAATTGCGGCCTTATTGTTGTATTATTTATCTATGTCTAAAACTATCAGGCCTGATTTCAAAAACATCTTTAACTTCTTTTGATTTATTAACTTCTTTAGATTTGTTATTTTAAATGATTTTATCGTATTTTTAGTAGTAGTTTTTCAAAATTGAGCTATCGATAGTTGCACTTATTTAAGTTTTAGTTTCTTAAGTTGGCTGTTCTATGGATCTTCTTTTGGTATTAATATCGATAGTTTAGTATTTTAGAGTAAAATCATTCTTAGCTTTTTGTGTATCCATATTTCTCACTCTATCCTAACAAGGTGACGTTTGTATCGAATGATCCATCTCGTTGAGTATATTTCTCAAAAATAAATTTTCTTCTTTCAAGGTTTTCAATTATTCATATAGTTTAGTGTTCTCTCTTTTCAAACTCTTGTTATGATATACTTTTTACATTCATAATTTGTTTTGAGTTATTGAGGACATCATTTTTATTCGATTATAATTCATCTAATTAGGATTGTAGTTATTCTGCGTAAATCTTAATCTATTGTTCCATCTAAAATTTGTGATATTAATACTCTTATGTGATTTCTAATTTCTGATTCATATTTTTATACAACTTTTTCTAATGCTTCGTAATCAGCAATTTCGTTGAGTTTTTATTATATAATTCTGACTAGAAATTCCAATTGTTATTCGAATGATTTACAGAGTTTCCAATCGTCATCATTGATATCTTTAGAGAATAGTTCATATAACTTTTTTATATGTTAATTCATTTAATAATATTCATTGATTTGGAGTTCCTTCATAGGTCCTAATATTATGGGCTGTATTAATGACGAAATCAGATGTGTCAACAGTGTATCCCTTAGTTACGGCCTCAAATAATTCTGGATGATGGACAACTCCTTGCTATGGAAATAATTAAATGATAAATTACCGGCATGAAATAAAATACTTCGTCTTAAACTGTGGTACCATATTCTTACACATGATCCAATTGGCATGCAAGCTCATATTTTAATTAGCCTTCTTCCTCCAAATAATCGGCATTATCTCTATCATCAAAATATTTTCTATCTTATGTTAAGGGGTGGAATTGATATGTCTCAACCCAATATGTTCCTCTATCATTGTTAAGTGTATTAATTTCAATTTTAGCTACTTTACCTCCTCTTAGTAAGTATAATCTGTGCACTTTATATTGAAGGTCTCTGAAATACCACATTCTTGGTATCCATAAGACAAGAACGGAGTACACAAACAAATTATTAAGTGTCCATACTAAATCAAATGGATTGACAAACCAGAGATATACTCCCAAAGGCATCATGGTCTCATACATGACATAGGGATATTTGAAATAGACTTAAACATGTCTGAAAGGGTCGCATGAATATAGTAAGACCTATCCTTCTCTATCAAATTCGATTGTGTTGAGAGGTTTGTACACTCGATTATAAGGAACAACTAGTTATGATTGATCATTTAATTTTTAAGACTCCTCTCTCAAACTCTCCTCCCACATATTCTTGATATGATTGATTCCGAAGGTGGGTCTTAGATTCTTAAACATCTACTTCGTAACAAATCTGGTTATCATTTTATTTAATAAAATATATGAATTTTTTAATAAGATCAATATAATCAAAAATTCCTCGATATTGGTATTTCAATGAGAAATAAATTGATCTAAGAAATGAGAAGAGCAGCTATTTTATGAATCCTGTATTTAATTTAAAATATTCCATCAGGAAGAAGTGGCCAGAAGATTCATAAAACTATTAGCATTACATAATGAAATAAAAAACCCCGAATAAATCACTCTTGCATCAACATGGCATGATATTGGATTGTCAGAAATGGGATATGTCGAAGTATTTTAGTAATTAATTAAGGTTATGGTTGAGGCAGAGAGAGAATTTGCATTTGAGATTCCAGATGAAGACTTAGAAGGGTTCAGAAATGTTAAGGATGCAGTCGAATATATTGCAAGAAGTTTCTTTACTGCATGAGATGAAAAAAAAAAGAATTGTTTTTTAAAACAAAATAACAAAACAAATAAAAATATGTTTTTATAATTATTATTTGCGCTTGTAGATGCATAACTATATTTCAATACAGACTCTCAAATCTATAAAACATATTGGTGTGGCATACCAAAGGAGAATTCAGAAACAGTAAAAGAGATTTATACCCTGTTTGCGATTACTGAAGATGGGCACGTGTTTAGAAGTATTTCATTTGGGGAAAAATGGTCAAACGAAAGTCTTTTATTTGAAAAAATGGGAATTGAAGATGAGTTTATGGAAATATATTCCTCACCAGCTAACAAGGAAGTTATATATTTGTTTGCAAGAAATGGAAATGGCATAAGATCAGAAGATTGTGGATTCCATTATGAATAGTTTTAATATCCAAAAGAGATAGTTGATTTTAAATTGAATTCTATGGATGATGAATGGATATTAGGGTTGATGAAATGCTAAAGTTGCAAGGCACCTTATTCTAAAACAATTTATATAACCAATGATGGAGGTGATTCATGGAGGGAAATTTTAACAAATGTTAGTATGGCAGTATGGGATAAATTAATTGATAGTGATTTCATCGCAGACAATAGAATAGTAGCTGCCTATTTGGACGATAACAAACCTGTTGTTGCATACTCGGATGATTATTTTAAAACTAATAGAGTCATAATGTTCAATGGAACTGGATTTTTCTAAACGTCATTTTACATGTTTATTGTATCTAAACTATAGGAAGGATTTTAGTTACATGTGGCTCCTGCCTTTTTAGACATGGCTGAAGTACGTCCAGTGGCTTTACCCTTTGAAGAATGTATTAATTAATAAAAAATTAGAATATTCATACACAATTTTAGATACAGAAACTGATCAGATATTCTTATCTGTTAGTCATAATTCATCAAATAAAAAATTAACAAACATTTATACTTCAGATTATACCTCATTAAAATTTACAATATCATTATTGAATAATGCAAGATCTATCGATAATGGTTAATGTGAATTTGAAAGAATATTGTCATTAAGAGGAGTTTATATTGCTAATATATATGATCATCAAAAAGTCTAACATTAATTTCCTGACAAATTTAAGAAGACTCTAATAACATTTGATAAGGGGGGTGTTTGGCATCCACTTAAGGCTCCTGAATATGATAATTAAGGGTACAAATTAAATTGCAGAGGAGATTGTTCACTACATCTATAGGGAAGAGGAGTAAGTAAAATATAAAGCGAAAATGATGCAGTCGGAGTCATAATAGGAACAGGTAATGTTGGAATGTATCTTGATGAGAAAATCATGAATACTTATTTTTCAAGAGATGGTGGGGTTACTTGGTTTGAAATTAGAGAGGGTCATCATATATTTTTAGTTGGTGATAGGGGAGGTTTAATTATTATGGGTAGAAATGATCAATTTTCAGATGAAATAATTTACTCTTGGGATGAAGGTCTGACTTGGGAGATACTTAAGTTGGAAATGAATATAACAGTTTAAAGCATTATAAATAAGGGATTGTATCAATATTATAACATAATTGGATATGATTAAGATAATAAGGGAATTATTGTTTATGTTAATTTCAACAAATTGTTCCCAAGAGTATGTACAGGTATTTGGGATCCGACAGATCCTGATGGAGATTATGAAATGTGGATGCCTCATAGTTTCGAAAATGGCAAATGTTTGATGGGATAAAAATATAGATTTGTTAGGAGAAAAAGAGAGGCTAAATGCTTTAATTAATAATCTTAAGATAAACTTTATTATATTGATCGATGTAATTGTACAGAGGAGGATTGGGAATGTGATTTTGGATTTTATAGAAAGATAAATGGAGGGAAGTGTGTCCCTATCGCATCTATGTTTGAAGAAGATGACTATCCTGATATCTTGAAACCGCCATAAAATTGTTCTGGAAATTACACAGTAAGTTAGGGTTATCGAAAAATATCAGGCGATTATTGCGATGGAGGGTATCATTATATAATATAATATTAGTATTGATCTAGGACCATTAGAGTTACCCTGTCCAGAACAAAAAGAGATTGACAAGTTTTATGAATCAAGCAATCATACTAAATAGAACGATCAATAATAAACAAATAATTCAATAAGTAGTTCACAAACTAAAAAGATTGAAGAAAAAATAAGCATTGAAACTCCCAAAGAACAAATGCCTTTCAACAATTTATTTATTATATTATTAGTGCTGCTGATTTTAATTATACTTTATATAATTTTAAGAAGGAAATAGGCTAATGATAAAAAATAACCAAAAGCATTTTTAGATTTTGAAAGCCAAGGTTTGATGAAATAGACAGATTGGTAGTTTAATTGATGTATAAAAATTATTATTCTTTTATGTTATCATTGAATATTTATCGATGCATTATCTGATTCAGAATAATTTGAAATAAATTGGCTTTAATTATATTTATTTTATGACACTCGTTGTATTATTAATACAGTTCTTCTTCATAAGTTTTTATTTCAATTTTATCTTTATCATCAAACTTACGAGAACTGATAAACAGGTATTTACAAATTATTAAATAAGTCAGGCATTTATGGTTATTCTTTGTTATTTTTTTCTTGAAAAAACATATTATTAATATATCATTTATAAATAATGAATGATCCTGAGGGCGATAAATTGATAGCTATAAACGACAACTTTGAAGCATTCATGCCGAACTAAATTGTCAAAAACTTTAATAATCTAGTTAATGAACCCTAACCTGTATAATATATTAATAATATTAGGTTCGTTATCCATCTGAACGCTCTTTGAAACCTCCAACTGAGACTAACATACAAAACTAACCACCACTAGTATTTTATATTGCTAAATAAAAAAGTTTACTGAAAAAGCAAATAGTTTGCGTCCAATTAATAAATAAAACAGTTCTGATCATGATGAACAAAGTAAGAAAAAACACTCTGAAGACAACTCTGATGTCCATTCATAGAGGAGTAACGATAATAAAAAGCTTAAGAGATTGAGAAGCAATCTTAGATAAAGAAAATCTGTCACTTCAAGCAATATGCCTAAACAACCTAATATAATCTCCAATATAATAGAAAGCTTACCATTCTCAATACTAATGGCAATAGTTACACTTTATGCCCTATTTGGGGATGATATTAGAGTCTTAACTGTAACCAAAAGCTAGGATTAAGTTTTTTATGTGCTCACAATCATCGCAATGAGTCTGTTTATTATTGAGATATTATTGAACTGCATAACCAACACAGATTATATAGGAAACGTAATATTTGTGTTTTATAATATAGTTCTACTTTTGGCTTGATACACTATCCACAATATCCCTAATCTTGGATATAGGTTGGATAACTGACTAATGGTATGGAGGTGATGTCACCAATGCATATTCCATCAAATAGATAAGTTTAGCATCTTAGGCAGCTAGAAAGGCTGGAAGAGTAGTTAGAGTTATAAGACTGGTTCGATTGGTTAAATTATATAAGCATGCTAGATAGCAATTAGAAAGAGCTTAATAAAGGAAATAGTTATAAATTTTAATAAGATAGGCTTAATTAAAAGAATTGGAGAAGGTTAAAGAACAACATAATTAAAACTAATTATTATAAGAACCAAATTAATAGCCACAGGAATAAAATTAATCAATTCAGCCTCCTCCTCAACTGCAATCAGATATTTAGCTATCGTAACCAAGAGAAGATAATGAAAGAAGCAGATAGTAAAGTCAATCAGAAATTCCGATGGGATCAGTGCATTAGATATCTTCTGACCATTCTCCAAGCAAAAATAATACAAGTTAAACAAGTGGCAGCAGGGTTTAGCATTCTACTAGCATGTCTAGGGATCAATAGATGCAAATGGCTAAAGAATCCTAAGTAGGAATACTTTTATCTGATTTAGTCATGAGAAGAGTTATAACTATTATTTTAGCCATTCTATTGAGTATTCCACTATTGGATATTGATACTTATGTACAAAAAATTAGCAGTTACGATTCTGGGTTGAATAGGATAATTGAATATAATTGGACAGACCCTGATAATAAAGCAAATATTGACAATACTACAGGATTGCCCATAGTCTAAGATATAAGAAAGTAAATGATTGATAAATACGTTCGCTTTCATGCTGTAAGAAATAAATATTATAATTTAGGGAGAAATTTATCCAATATTTGGTATTAACATTTATCAGAACGGAACAAATGGTAACTTTACTACAATAAATTCAGATAAACTTGGGTTCGAAAAAATATTCAGCAAACCTTAATATTCTAGAGATGAATACAGATTTACAGATCTTCAATATTATATCATGTAAAACAATTCTCAACTTTTGATTTACTCTTAAGCTGATTTATTAGATGATAATAGAGTTAATTCTAGTCTATCTATTGTCTAGACCATATTTGTATGTTTAGTTTTAGCTATTTCTGCATTAGTGTTTAATAAAGATGTTTCTGATTTAGTTATCGATCCCATCGAGGGTATGATGGCTAAAATTGAATTAATTGCTATGAATCCTTTGGAAGCGGCAAACATCGAAGAATAAGAAACCTTACTCTAAGAGGAGTAAGAGAAGAATTAAGATATAAAGGCTTTAGAATTAAGAGAACTAGAAAAGGCTATGGAAACTAATGTCCTTTAGAAGATTATCATGAAAATTGGTGCATTATTAGCAGTAGGTTTTGGAGAGGCTGGAGCAGAAATTATTGCAGAAAATATTAAAAAGGGTGGAGGTGTGGATCCTATGTTGCCAGGAAAGAAGATGATGGCTGTCTTTGGATTCTGTGATATAAGAAATTTTACAGATGCCACAGAAGTTCTCCAAAAGGACGTAATGCTGTTTGTTAATGAAATTGCTGAAATAGTTCATTCCACTGTAGACTCTTATGGTGGATCGGCAAATAAAAATATTGGTGATGCCTTCCTGTTAGTATGGAAATTCCAACCTAATGAATATCATGAGGTTGACAAAAAACTTCAACTTAAAACAGATCCTCATATTTAATAAAAATGTGATATGGCAGTTTTATCATTCTTAAAAACTATTACATCTGTCGCTACTGCTAAGAAGCTTGAAAAATATAAATAACATCCTGGATTGCAGGCAAGAATGAAAGACTATTCAGTTAAAATGGGATTTGGATTGCATTTAGGTTGGGCAATCGAAGGAGCTATCGGATCTACATTCAAGATTGATGCATCTTATCTCTCACCCAATGTTAATATGGCATCAAGACTTGAGGCTGCAACCAAGCAGTTTGGTTCAGTTATTCTAATATCTGGAGTTTTGAGAAAATAGTTGAGTGAATAATGTAAGAAGCATCTCAGAATGATTGATATCGTGACTGTTAAAGGATCAATAGAGCCTGTTGGTATCATTTTAAATTAATAATAGAAATTCATACTGTTGATATATCCATGAAGAATCTACTTGCTAAGATAGCAGTGAATGATAAGTTCGATCTCAGTCATATGAGTCCAAAGGATTAGAAAAAATTTAGAGTTCTCAATAGATATAAGAGAAATCAACTTACAAGGCATGTTACTGAAGGAAAAATAATTGTCTCAGATCAATTTAAAACTGATCCAGAATTGATCGCTGCTCGAGAACCTTACACAGAGGAATTTTACACAACATGGGCTAAGGGATTTACTTTCTATATTGAAGGAAAGTGGCCAGACGCTTAAAGCGTATTTTAGAAAACACTTGTAATATTTTTATATATTAAATAGACTATGATACCTGAACACAAGGATGGACCATCTAATACACTATTGGAAGTTATTCATAGCTATGGTGGCAAGGCACCACACGATTGGAAGGGTTATAGAGAATTAACAGAAAAATGATAAAAATAATTTTTTGAAATATAAAATAAAAAGTATTACAAAAAGAAATATAATTAAAAATTAAATGCTTTACGATCCAGCTACTTATTAGGGGATTAAGGGTGGAACTAAATTCACAGAATAGGACTATAAGCTCAAGAAAATTAAAAGCGTAACGCACATCAATAATAAATCATCTGTACCGAGAGGTGATGAGCGGTTAAAAAAAGATTCTAGTTAGAGGATAACAAAAATTCCATAATAATAGTTAGAGGGTAAAGAAAATAAGGGAATGAAAGATAATTCGTAGAAAAAAAGCACTTCGAGATTATTTTCAACTTCAAGAAAAAATATTGATATAACGTAGTAGACTAACACTCAAATTTCATTGAAGGATATAATTAAATCAATGCCAAGTTATCAAAACCAGAGTTAATCGAGATTCATGGTCTCACCGCAAAAGAGGGGAATATTGGAATAATGCATGCAAAATTTTATGAAAAAGAAACAATAATTTAATATATGAGTCTGGCTAATATTTACAAATTTTTCTTCAAACCAACCATCCCGATCATAAACGTTACAGGATACATAAGCCCTAAATTGTATTTCGTTATCCATTATATTCTATTTTTAAAGGGTGAATGAGATCGAATCATAATTGGTCAAAGTTGGCTAGAAGAGAGGAACGTTGGGAGTTGCTGTTGTTATCAACTCTAGTGGTGGCTGTCCATATTCCGTAGACTAACTTCAACACAAGATAAAAAATTACTCATCAGGAAAACCAATATATACATTTATAACAGAATAAGCCTTAGCAGGAGCATATAAATTATCCACTATGGGAGTATCATATGCTCAGCCTACTTCACAAATAGGATTAACATCATAATAGGAGAATCATTTATAATATAATACATTTCTGAAAAATTATGGAATTGGAATAAATCAGCTTTATACATCAGAGTATGTTAAATAACTTATTTTAGCTAGTTAACGGGAGTATAGAGATAGGAATTTAACACAAGCGAGATCATTAAATAATAATAGATATATTATTCCAATCAATTAACTAAAGATTGTATTTTGAATAGGAAAGAATAAGTGAAGGTTAAAGAATCAAATCTATTGAGTTAAATATATTTCGGATAAGAGGCTAAGGTAAATGGTTTGATTGATAATATTGGAACATATCAAGATGTAATGATAAATTTAACAATTAGGTTTTATTTAAACAATATCCTGATGCAAAGTTATTGCCCATTAAAAAATAAAATGACTTCACTACATACATTGAAGATAAAATATTTTACTTGAAGTTGCTAAAAAATCGTAAATTATATATTAAATATATTTCTAGCATTTTAGGTTATAATTATCTGCTTATTTGTGCTCAAAACTATTATAAAATACTCTATTATAATGTATTTAATTTTGAAAGCAAAGAGAAATAGTAAATAAGAAAAATGACAATATTTAAAAAAGTTTCATATTTATTCTACATTATCACTTAGCAAAGTATACTAACAAGTTTCACACTATATCTAACACTTCCCTCGCTTAGGCTTAGTCTTCTTCTTAAATTTATCTATTTGCTAATATTCCAATTTGACATTCTCCATCTTTCTTTCGCTTTAAAGTGCTTTTACTTTAAATATTAAAAAATCAGAGAATACAACAAATCCTACTAACCTAAGAATTATTAATCTTATTTATACATATTTATAAATAGGACTATGAAATCAAAAATTTCTAAATTCATTGATAAAAAATATAATTTATGTTATAATTCATTGAATTTTTTTGTGTATATATATTGTTATTAAAGTCTGTATAAAAGCGTTGTAGAAGAAATTTATTTAAGCTATCAAAGCTCTCTCATCAATGAATTACATTTATTATCTATTTCGACTATTCAGTAATTGGCATTTAATTCAATCTATATAATATATAATAGAATTTGTGACGCAATAAATTCTCTAATAATTATCTATGTGAATATCAATCTAATGTTTGACGAACAAGCTGCAATTGTTATTGATAATGGATCGTTTGAATGCAAAGCTGGGTTTTCTGCTGAAGATGAACCAAAGTGCTTCTTCCGAGCAATCGTGGGAAGGCCAAAATCAATGAGTAGTTATGCTTTTGATGATGGGGTCTACGTTGGTGATATGGCCTTTTGTAAGAAAGGTCACCTCAAACTAACATATCCATTTTAAGATGGGATGATTGAAAATTGGGACGATAAGGAATAATTTTGGCATCATGCAATTTATAACGAATTGAGACTTTGCCCGGAAGAAAAACGTCCTTTATTTATTTCAAAGGCAGCTATGAGTTATAAAAGTAGCAGTGAAAAAAAAACATGTATATTTTTTGAGAATTTTGATGTCCCGAAATTCTTTATGGGAGATTAATCTGTAATGTCAATCATCGCTTCAGGAAGAACAACAGGTATTGTTGTTAATTCTGGAAATGATATTACATCCACAGTTGCAATTTATGAGGGGCATGCACTCTAACAAACTATTTAATAAAGTCCTGTAGCAGGTAGAGCATTCACTAATTAAGTTGTAAAAATAAGTACTCTGAATCAGTCTGTAGCTTCTTCATTTTTTTGGGGGAATCTCCATTTAGTGGTGAAATCTCCATAAAATTTTAAACCAAAATACTTTCAATTTATGCAAATTTTAAATTAATTATACAAATTTTAAATTAATTAATAATTAAAATATATAATACCAAACTATGAGTAATAAAAAAGTCTCCAAGATTATAATTAGAGGAAAATTGGATAAGAGGATCTAATAATCAATAACAAATTATTTAGAATAAAATTTTGATATAAAAGTAATTTGGAAGTAAAACCAAACTTAAGATTAAAACTAGTAATCTGAAATTAGAAATGTTCTACCGAGTCTAATGAAAAAATTCGATTCTTATTAAAAAAATTTATAAAAAACATAACTGAAAGATTATATATAAGGGACTTAAAACCCTTATAATTTAGGTCCTCTCAAAAGAATTTTCAATAACTAACAATATAGAGACATCTAAGACAGTTGGATTAACTATCTGGAAAAGGAGGCAGAAACTAATATTAATAATGATAAGAAAATAATCAACAAAAGTATCTATTATGCGGAAAAAAATCGATTATTAGAATTGGCTCTTAAATCTTAAAAAAAGAATAATTCAGAGCCTTTTAAAAACTATTTAGCAACTTAAAAAACTATAAACTATTATGCGGACAATACTGAATTTTCATAAAGTACAACTTTCTAAACGACGCAAATTCCCTTCAATTTGATAGAATGAATTAAAACAAATTTCAAATCAGGTCAATGATTATTATCAATATTCATTATAACCAAAATAGAAATGTATCTTTAATAGAAGATGCTCCTCCGTATGTCCAGGAAGGTATTCAAGCATATTCAATTTCTATATTCTATCTTGAGAATGCATGAAAATTTGTGCACATTTATAACAAATATCTTAATGTTTACCATCAAACTTGCCTGGTCTGCAATTTAAACAAATGAATCTTGGATTTGGAGGAAAATTGACAGTATCAATTTCATCACCTACTGCTCTTTGACAAGGCTCACAATCAAATACATGTTATTTAGTGCCAAATCTTTTTAAAGTTGGAAATAGATTTCTTCCAAGTTTGCATGCATCAATTCGCTTCATCTCTTTTTCACCAGATTTAGCTGGAATAAAAACTAAATTTGATTTATATCTAAATTAATAATATTTATAATAACCTATATTTCTAGAATTATACTCCATCATCCATTTATCCACATGTTAGACATAAATGTATATTTAGCCAAGGACTATAAAATTATGCTCCATTTAATTCCATCATGCATCCAATACATCTTTCACCTCGTTGAATTTCATAATCTTATTTATATTATTATTAAATACATGAGTAATGATCACTATATTGAATTTCTTTAGGCATTAGTTATCCTCCCTCATATGATTCAACAATTGTTAAATCCTCTGGCTTAGTGTTTAAATGAGAGGCAAGTTTTAGAGCATGAACCTGTGGAAACTAAAGTGATGGATATAATATATGATGGTTTTAGTTTAGGGCTCTTATTAAAAACTGAATATCTTATTAATAGAGGGCAAATCCAGAAAGAATGAAATCAAATTTACCTAAACTCAATATATCCATTTTATTATAGAAATTCTAATAATTAAATGATTGGTTTACCATGGTATAAAATTTTATCCTCTTCTCTTCTAGAACTTCGGGATAACCAATGTGTATCTATTCTTAGGCCTAGTCAACTAGTAATTGTATATGGTCTACACATACAATTTCGCTTTTTATTAAAATTATAAATACTAATCTATGTTTTTTGCCATAAATGCTTTCATCATTAGCTATGTAGTGAACCCTTTACCAGATCCTAATTCTAACACTCTACATTTTTAATTCTACTCAAGTCCTTATAAAATTTATTATGTTAGGGTCTCCAAAATCTATGATTAAATATAAATGCTCTCAATGAAGCTTCCTTCAATAAAATGATGGTTAGTATATTCGTCGTGTAACTTGACACCTGGGATGAAATCCTGTACTTCTTATTCCAATAAAATTTAACATGTTAAGGGCTATTTTATCAATTTTTAATTCCACAATCTTTGAATTTATTTAGCCTACAAACTATTTATTAAGAGTAAATAAGTTTCAAACATTTCATCTATTTAACGCGAATCAACATTCTATTGTTTTGATATGAGTGGCTGCTCTTCTTAAGCGGTGATTCCTTTTACTACAAATTACTATTTCTGTTATTGCTTTATATTTCTCAATTAGTCTGAACTTGATTGTCTTTGAAAATCTTAGATGGTATCATTCAATCCATATTAATATGTTTGAATCGCAGTAGATCCATCAAATTTATCATAATAATCATGTAAAAATTAAACTAATTTTTCGTTTAGTTCTGGATCCTTAATTTCCCTTTAGAGATTAAGTTTAGTTTTAACTTCATTCATCATGATCTTATCATTGATTCTATTTGCTTTAGTTATAGTTATAGATTTAGTAATTGAAATAAGTATTGAAATAGTTGAAGAAACCAAAGATAATAGCAACATAACTATGGTTTTATTTTCATTCAATAATAAATATGTAACTTACAGCACAAATTATGGGATATGTTCTATAAAGGTTCTAAAAGTAGCAGTATACACTCTGTTTGGTAATCCTTTAATACATAAAAAGTTTGTGGTATTTTAAATAGTCCACTTTTCTAGTAGAGAACTTACCATATTTATTTCCAGAAGGGAGCAATAGTTACATAAATAGTCAATATAGTTCTCTTTTCCTCCTTATCGAGAACATAATAATCTAAATTATTATTAATTTTTACGATAAGGTATAAAATGCCTCAACTGAGAGACAAAAGGCAACAACTCCTGCAGATACATATGCTATTTCATGGTAATGTTCACAGCTTAACACAGTGGTTATAAAACAGATATCAGAGTAAATGTCGAATTTCGATGCTTAACTAAGTAAAATATCTTTCATCTATTTTCATAATTATTATTTTTTACAAAATATAAAGATCTTTTCCATTTTGGACCTGTTGAATATTCCTTGTGTGTGATCTCAAATTTCATGCAAATTTATGCTAAATATATTTCAAAGCTAGCTATAAATACTGAATAAGCAACATAGATATAATGCCCATACCAAGAATGTCCATTACATTTATTTACAAATATTATCGGTACTGCAATAACAATCACATAAAACACAATAAAATTAATCCAAAATAGTATATTATATTTGTGCTTTCTCTATTCTAAATAGAATTTCAATTCATCCTTTTTATCATTATACTCATAATCTGCTGTTTTAATACCCAACAACTCTGTGATCCACAGTCCATACTCACTTTGTAGAAAAACACAGTAGCCACAAAGAAGGTACTTCTCAATGATATAAGTTGTACAAAACATTTAATAAAGACAAGGCAGGAAATTGGTTTTGATATTCTCCCAAAATGCCACCAGTGCCACCCATATTGCTGTACAAAACGATGTAAAGAATGCACTTATTTCATCATTCTAATCTTCAAATTGCTACTCGTATAGATTCAATAAAGATTAATCCCAATAAAACGCTTAAGTACTCTTTACAACATAGAAATATATAAATTGGTTCTGAGGTCTGAAACTCGTTTTTCTAGTCTAGGTTTCTCTGAGCACCTTGTTCTATTCAATAAGAATATTAGCTATTTTTTTCATACCCTTTTCACTCAGAGATGAAGTAAACTCAATTATTATTACTTATTAAAGTTCTTTATAAATGTTTTTTTCAGCTTCAGCAGTTTCCAAGAACAACTCTACAGCTTTTAGTGTCTATTCTCCAAAATCAGTATTTCCCGAAATATCTAATAATTATGTTTTCTAATTTATAAGTTCTATAAGCTCTGCCCCCTCTAAATCACTGAAATTATTGTTTTTTAAATTAATAATAGGTATCTAGTTAAATAGAAACTAATAAAATTATCGATCACTCTCGAATTAACTCTATTCAAAGTTCACCTCTAGACCTCTTTTTGTTTTATAATTTTTAATTAAAGGTCTCTTTTTACTACTTCCCAAGAAGTTTGAAGATAAATCGATATACTTTAGGCCACTCAAACAGGTGATATTTTATATATCTTCTCTAAAAAGTCCATTATTACTTAAATCTAAATAGGTTAATTTAGTCATTTTATTTATTCCCTAATAAATTATATGATCTTTGAATGGAAGGTTGCGATCAAATAATATTTAGCAATTACCCAATAATAACATAGTTATGTTTTAAAAATTCATATTTTGAAGGAGCTTGTACATAAGGAGGAATTTTTCATCCTCAACTCTCATTTCTACTTGTTATTTTTTCAAAATTTCCAAGTTAATTCTTATTGCTGAGATAGTGTCATCTTCGATGTCTTATTACACCTTTTTTTATTTAACATCCTCAGAAAAATGCCTTAGTAAATTTAATTCTGCTGGCTATTCCATTTCTGATGCAAATTATTAGATTCTTTGCATTGGGTTATAATTCTTTGCCTTAGGATTCCTCTTTTTGACTTGTTATTTTGAAGATGGATTAAATTGAGGAAAATTATTTAGTTCTTATAATAACCTCCTCTCTTATTATTTATCGTAATATTATTAGATAGCCCAATGTGCAATCTGAGTCACTTTCTTAACATAAAGTTCCCTGTATTTGACCTTTTCTTAATATTAGTTTTAAAAATATTTCTTATATTCTACTTATTTGAGAACTGTTTCGAATAGGGGTTCAAAATAAGTTTCTCCATTTAAAACTACTTGCTATGCAGAAATTGTTTTCTTCTCAACTCCAGTAAATCCAGTGTAAAAGGTTTATCCAAATTTATCAGGCATTTGCGGTCTGTAAGTATCAAATAGGTCATATAGCTTTAATTCCACATAAAAGCAAAAAGGTATATTTAGCAAATGGTTGATCTTTGGTGCTTCTAATTATATAATATTTAGCGATGAGTATTCTGAAACACTTAAAAAACCAGGATAATAAACCTACCTGCTTAAGGGAAATAAAAATTTCGTTTACAGAGCTCCTCCCAGATTATAAGTTTTAGATCTATCATCGATCTGTAATATGAACTGTGATCCATTAGCGGGAATGACAAATAATAAATTCTGAATGGGAAATAACTTAATTTCTCTAATCCCATTTGTGCCACTGTCTGTAATTTATGAGATCACCTTCCCTCTCCTATGAAGATCTAATATATCTATTCGATAGGAATCTCCAGAAATGAACTTTTAATGAGCTATAGCCAACAACCTGCCATCTTCGCTTACATCAATTTTTTAAATCATATCAAATGGTTCTGCATAGTAAATAATTTTATTTGACAGTAATGTTTCCATTTAATTTCCAAGGGTGTAAATAATAATTTAATAATCCCCCAAAGCTACGATCAATTATTAAGTCTCATAACAATAACAAGAACTATAGATTCCAATTTTATGGTCTATGAAATTAGGAAATACTGTTCCTTATTCAAACTCTGTTATCGTTTATAAGGGTTTGATTCCTTCAGATTACATCGAGAATTCATTTCTTTGCACTTATCTCTTTCGTGATTATCTTTTAGAAGCATCTTCTTGAATTTAATCGTGTTATATCCATTTGATTTAATTTAGACTGACTACAATTATAACATTTCCACTAGTTGTATGAATTTATCTTATTTGATTATGTGTTAATTTAATCAGATGATACATTTATGTCATTTGAAAACCTAGTGGTGAATTCACAATATTGTTGATTATCAAATGTCCGTCTTAAGTTCCTATAGCAATAAAATTATTATAATATGCAATCTAAATTGCAGTACATATCTGAGGAGATGGATAATCAATATCTACTTACTAATAAGTTTTTGTAATCATATCAATAACTCTAAAATGTTGCTAGTCTTATAAATGTGAAAGTTACATGATTTCCGATTGCTAATAATTCATAATTTTAGGATAATGATGATGAGAATGCATCATGTCTAAAAAGTTCTGTCACGAAGTATTAATCCACTTGGAATGGAATAGATAAAGTTTAGTTCTATGCAGAATCCACAAAAATGCTCTGATACAATTATGTCTCATTGTCAAGTTACATTAATTATTATAAATTTTGTGTTATAATATTTATTTGAATTACTTTATATTTAAATGCAATATAATTACTAATAATTTCTTACAGTTATAATATTCAGGATTAATCACAGATTTCTCATTAGTTGTATTATAATTGAAAAAATTGTTATTAAATTTGAAAATGATGTTAAAATATTATTACAATTTATTTAAATTAATTAGAAACAAAAATCAAAATGATGAAATGGTTATAAAAAGCAAAGGATAATATGTAAGATGAAAACAAGAAAAAGTTATCTAAATAGGAGAGATATGTTAAAAAGTACTTGAAATCAGACAAATGCTTTAATTTGTATAATAAACTTAAGAATGCAAAACTAATCAAACAGGAATCAACTTAGGCATTTAATTATAGAGTGAGATAAACATTCCCTGATGTTGAGAGTACACTTAAGACGCCACTGTAAGAGCAATATTTAAAGTTATTTGAACCTCCTACTATCGATATCAAAAGCCCAATCATTGCAATATTCGCTGTAGGGTTTCATCATAAAAGAGGATCTGAAGTTGAATTTTGTTTCCCTAAAATAACAGATGAAAACATATTAAATAAAGTAACTGTGTATTCATTACCTGATGCTGTTCATAATACTGATGAGGACTATTTATATTTCAATTTCAAGAGTGACTGGAATGGTAAGTCAAGGATGCTGTTTGGAGTTACATGTTTTAAATAGATTAAAGTCACTGATTAAATTAAATAGCAGGACCCAGAATTGACAAGAAGCCATTTATAAAAAGCAATTTGTTTACTTTCACTTGAACCACTGTTTGGATATATTAAAAATAGATTGGAACCTACTATTAAGGCATATTTTTAGTTATAAAACTTCAAAGATACCTCATTAATATAATTTGCTTATGAAAATATTAGTCTGAGTATGGATTATAAAATTTGTATACATAATTTAGAGATGTCCGAAATGATGATAGACACAAACATCATTTCAATATTTGTAATCTTCAAAGATAAAATCTTTAAGATATTAAAAGCAATGATGCTTGAATTGAAGTAAATATTTTAAATTTAATATAGAATTATAGTCTTTTCACTTTCATCAAGCATTTGTTCAAAATTTCTTATTACTTTAATTTCTCTAATACCAGGGCTTTTATAATATGATATTCAAAATAAGAGTGCTGTGATGCAAAGAGCTTATTTAAGTAATTATGGATTACCGCTGAATCTATTCGGTGATTATTACTAACTTTTCATGCATTTCTCTGTCAATGATCTCAATGAGATTTAGAAAAGAGGATATCTGATAGGGACAACTAATAAATTTCTCAAGAGTATGGGTAAGCTTGATCCAGATATTCTGATTGATATTGATGCTGAATAAATGTAAATTTTAAAGGAAGAACACAAAAAACTATTAGAGTAATATTTATCACTATGGTAGAAATAAAATAGGAGATAAATTCGTGTATTCTTAAATTAATTAAGGCATTAAGTAATATGAACCATATAAGGAATAATACAAAAAGTTCAATCCTCAAAATTAGGAAAATGTAACTTTCTATGGCAGTGATGAATGGATAAGGAAAATTATGCAAGATTACATAATACGATTTCTTTAAGAAATGTCTTCTTTAGTTACTAATATGTAGTTATTTGACTAGAGAATTGAGAAATATTAGTAACTTCGTTTAGGGAAAGGTACTTAATAGGATAATGTATAAAATCCATTTTTTTATTTAGTCTAATAGTTCTGAAGAAGATGAACCAAATGAAAAAAATGGAATTGTAATAGATGAAAATTCAAAAACTAGACACTAATTAATAAAAGAACTTGAAATAAAAGAAATAAGAAGTAGGATCTCAAGCTCATACAAGGAAGTTAGCAAATATAATAAAAAGTGGGCACTTTAGTGGTTTCTTAACACTCATAATGGAAAGGAGTGGTTTATAGCTCATGATGAGTCCATTTAATTAACATAAGATAGTTTCTCTGAGGATAAATTAAATTATTTCTTATTTGATAATCTTGACTTGTATATCGGAAATGAATAACTTTGTGCTATAATTGAACTTAAGAATAAACGAGTATTTGTAGGAAAATCAAATAAAATTGATAGATAAGAAGGTAAATATGAGAGCTTAATCGATAAATCTTATCAATTTAAAGGAAAATTTGAAAACAATAAAATGCATGGTGAAGGATAGTTAATAGTTCATGGAGATTATTAATATAATGGTCATTTTGAGTATTTATTATGTTATATTAGAAATGGAGTATTTCATGGATATGGGAATCTTCACAAAGGGGAATTAGTCTATGAAGGCTAATTTAAGGATGGTATTTTTAATGGTACTGGAAAAATGATTATGCCTTCTCATGATGTCTATGTTGGATTATTTCTGAATGGGTAATTTCACGGAGAAGGGCAATATGTCTGGTCGAATGGTGATATCTATAGTGGTAGTTTTAAAGAAGGTAAATAATAAGGGATGGGGTTATTCTAAAGTAAAGTAAAAAAATTAATATAAATAAGGAATACATTTATGAAGGGGAATGGGTTTAGAATAAAAAGTAAGGGTTTGGTGCAATTACATATTAAAATTCTCAGATCAAATATTAAGGTTAGTTTATAGATGATTTAATCGATGAAAGCCAATAGGTGTTAATTAAATACCCAAATGGTCGGATATATCAAGGTAATTATTCTTCTCAAATAAACAGGACAAATAAAAGATTTAAAACCACATGGTGAAGGATTTTTGGCAGATGAAAATGGATAATAGTTTAATGGTTAATTTTAAGATGGAATATATTAATGAATATTAATTTTTGTTTTCACATTTCCATTTATCTATATTTGAATTTATATTTTTGGCATAATTCTGCACCTGGCAGTTCTTCTAAATATTTCTATACATTTGGTTCTAATAACCCAAACCTATCTGTTCCTGATATTGTGACTTTTTGTTTTTTATGATCTTGCAAGTCATTTACTCTGTTGCAAATATATACCCAACATCCAGTACAACTATTTTTAATTATGGGATTGTCTATATCCTCTTCGCTTGTCACCTTAAAAACTGGTCTTCCATCTGCTCCCTCCATGATTTCACATGAGTACTAACATCTCTTGCCTTTAGTAAACATACTGGAATAGGTTCTAATGCTTTTGTAGCCAACTGGGAATAGATTATGTTCGCTATGATAATATATAGTAGGTATGATTTTTCCTAATGAGATTAATTTAAGACTTGCATTAATTTAGGAGGGCAAAACTAACTCTGATAAATTGTAATTAATCTTTGGTTTCTTAATTATTTCATCCTTTATTGTATATTCAGACTTTCTTTTAGTATTTGCTGTTTATAAAATAAAATAATTACTTTAATCTCTAATTTTTTTAAAAAACGAACATAGCTTTTCAATTCTACATATGAATTCATCCTGACTTATAAACTAATCTATATTGTTAAGCTTTATATTATTCAAACCACTATAACCAAATTAATTCAAGTGTTGTAACACAAATCTTATAATATAAATAATATAATTACATGTCATGTTGAATTATATCATATCCTGGAACATCTATCTCTACTTATTTAGATATGGCTTATTAGTGAGTTTGAAATAACTATTATGCTTAAGGTAATATAGTTTTTCTTATAAAGTGAAGTAGGTTAGTTTGTTTACTGAATTTCTAAGCATCAGCTAAAGTAATTATGAATTCATCTTAATCTTAAACTATAGGAACTTCCTATTCATCTTTATCATATTATTTAGAATCTAAATCTGAAGATTCGCTATCCAAAAACTTCTTATCCTTATTTCTCATCAATATTTGTTCACATCTTGTTCTTATTGTTTAAACCATTTTCTCCAATTAATTTAAGTTTCTATCAAACTTTCCTATCTTATTCATAAGCTTGTCTTTAAGATCCTACCAATTCTATCTACCATCTATTCCGATTGGTACACCAAAATCACATAACAATTGAAACAATGCTTATTTGTCTTATAATGACCATAATTTCTACTCCTCGTCATCACTCTAGGCAAGATTATCAAAATCATAATTTCCATCAAATTTATTGATGATTGACACCAACTTCTTAACTCTCTTATTCAAAGTTTCATGAAATGGAAACTCTTAATAATTGTTTTCTATATAATTTAAATAATAATACGATAATCTAGATCTTTGAAGCATAGGTCTTCAGCTTAGCGAATCTTAGTATGATTTGTGTATCCATATTTGTAGACACCTCTGACTAAATCACTATCATGTTTCCTCGTCCACCAAATAGATGGTCTTTATGAATAAAAGCTTGAACTTGGTATAAAACCTAGTAAATAATCCCAATTTACTATTATTGTTAAAAAAAATTCATACATTAAGATTTATCGTTAGTGCCTAATTTTTTGAATTGATCTTCTTTGAATTTCTTTATAAATTGTCGTATTTTTGAAAGCATTATTATCCTCTTTCCTATCGATACGAGTTTCTGCTTCAAATTTTATAATTCCCAGTCCTCTATTAAAAAAATAAATAAATTTTATTACTTTGATTAGGTTCGATGAATGCATCATCTTAATTTTCATCAATCAAATTATTCAATTCTTGCCCTAATTCTTGAATGGGCAGCTAATCAGCGATCGATCTTATTAGAGCATTAGAGAATGATTTTAGCTCTGTTTTGGGTTTTGCTTGAAATCTGATTTATTATAATTTATTCCATCTACCATATCCGAATTAAAGTATTAATTTTTTCAATGTTTCTTTTTCATCCTAACTCCATCTGCAATACAATATCTTATCATGTGATTTCTAATTTTATTAAGTAGTTAATCCTGTATCATATTTCAAAGGCTCTCTTAGTGGGAGGATGAATGTATAAATATGGATCTAACTTTTACATTTATTACAAGGAAACCATATTCTATTGAAATTGTTGATTTTTCTTTCTTCTATAGTTGGCTAGTTCTCTACATGGCATTCAACATAGGGTTTTAAATAAAATTCCCCATTTGAATCTTAATAGATATCTGCCAATTTTGGAGGCAAACCTTTGCACTCCAATATATTGAGCCCATTTATCTTGTAGTTGTTAGCAAGAGTAATGTTCTTATGAATAAAGTATTCATAACCGTCTATCGATTGCATTTTGGCTATCATCTCTAAAAAACAAAATTTAATTTATCTATTGTATTTTTTATATATTTAATATAAATATGGTATATTATTTCACAAGTAGAGATGGACATACAATATATGTGGGGAAGGATAAATTTGAGAATGAAGAACTAATTAAATATGGCTTACCTATTGATATATGGTTTCATGCAGATGAATACTCTTCAGCACATGTTTATCTAAGACTATTTGAGAATGAAACATTTGAATAGTTTTCATAGACTGCTTTGGAAGATTGTCTTCAAATGACAAAATAAGGCAGTATTGAAGGCTCAAAAAAAGAATACATAAATATAGTGTACACTCCATGGAGCAATTTAAATAAAACATAAGGAATGGAAGTAGGATCAGTAGGATATAAGGATATAGCCAATAAAAAGTTAATCAAAAATATAGCTAAGGATCCAATCATATTGAAGCAAGTAACGAAAACTAAAAAAGAAGAATATCCCAACTTTTAGGAATTGAGAGATTAGTACTATGCAGAAAAGGCTAAAATATAATAATAAGAATTCAAAAAGTTAGAGAAAATAAAATAATAGGAAAGGATTGAATAAAAATAGTAGGCAGAATAGAGAAACTATTAGACATTCTTTTAGAGCAATCAGTATACCACAAATAAAGAATAGTAGGACGAAGATGATTTTATGTGAATTATAAATAATTGAATAGGTTATTTATGTTATAATGATATAGTCTTCTGATCAATCATTATTTATTATAATTCTTATATTTATTACAAATCTTAAAAGAATTTAACAAATATCTAAAAAATCTAATATTATAAATCAAATATCAAATATCAACACTTCAATATAGAAATTAATTTAAATCCTAGACACTCAGTATTCCATTCATGTACATAGCGTATCCCATAAATGGAAATGATTTCTTCACTTCATTCTATAGTATGTGCAATTGCACTAAAAATGCATTTCTATCTTATTGTGAAATGATTTCAGCACAGTTCAAAATAATTTGTGGAGCCTTTTTCCTGATAAAATACACCCAAATCTCTTATATGTGGTCAAATTATCTTTTGTGAAAGATTACTATGAGGTCAAATATGACTTAATCCTTGAAAACTAGTGGTCTGTTTTGCTGCAAGTAAAGTAACTCGTTATACTCCTCCTAAAAGCCTGAAGACAGTAAATATTACTTGAAATATTGGTAGATGAATGGAATGACTTTTTCCAAAAGCAAAACTGGCACTTCGAAAGAATCCTCGAAACTCTTTGGTTATTAAGATTACATTTTTAATTTATTAAATTTGATTTATGATTATTCAAATTCAATTTATATAAAAAAATCATTCAAAATTTTGGCCAAATTTTAATTTTTTATAAAAATTATTTTTATATCCATACTTCATATTTTATATGATTGTTATATTAAATTATAAACTCAATAAAAATTATGATTTTAAAAAAATGAATATTAAATGAGTGAGTATTAATAGGATAATGCTCTGAGAGATTAAAGGCAACTCATATTTTCAAAATAAAATCTCTTCACAACTTTGATATAAATATCATCAAATCGCAATGAATATAGAAAATTATATAAATTCTAAAATAGTAATTGTTAAAAATTATTATAAAACAAATAAATTTTTAAGAATTTGTGATGCAATTAATTGTCAATTCTGATGTGGAAGGGGACCTTCGAATAATTGAAATAACTGCATTGAGGCTCTTAAGGTCAAGAAAGATCATAGGGTATCTTTTGAGCATAACCACATTATTGATATTTTAATTGCTGTATATTTTTTCTTAACAACAAAGATGTCGATGGTTCGTTAAACTTAGACTTAAGTTTTATTTTTCCATCGAGACAGAAATCCATTATTCAACCCACTTATTAATAAAAAATTCTCATGATTAATTAGAGATACATAAGATCAGGAAAATAGACCAGAGCAAAGACTTGTCATTTAGATATCGTAACCTAGATTATGTGGTTAGAAATGGAAAATTTTAACCTCTGGATTCGAATTTAATTGGAAGCGATTATAAAAAGAAATATATTAATGAGTAAGAAGTTGCTAAACAGAGAAAACTTTATGGCTAATGTTAATTGAAGGTCCCTATACCATCAGTTTTTCAATTTTTAGAGAAAGAATTAACATCACCATTATATTTCATCCAATTTGTATCGGTTTTATTATGGCTTATGGAAGGGTTTATCTAATTAGCAGTAATGACTCCTTGTTTAGCTATTCTTACATCACTAATTAACTACACAATATTAAGAAGATCTATGGTTGATTTACAAAAGAAAGCTGAAAATAATTTAATTTTAAATGTCAAAAGAGTAGAAAATGACCAACTTAAGGAAATCTAAATCGATTCTAAAGAGTTAGTGCCAGGAGATATTATTATTGTAAGAAACAACATAATTATTCCATGTGATTGTTTAATACTATCAGGTAATGTCCTTGTTGATGAATAATCATTATCGGGTGAATCTATTCCAATCTAAAAATATTAACCAGAAATAATAAAAGATTTGAATACAACTGACTACAAATAAAATATTTTGTTTGATGGAACCAAAATACTCTACACTAGATAATTGGTGGAGGCTGTTGTTTTGAGGACAGGTTATCTATCGTATAAAGGTTAAATATTTAGAAATGCTTTATATCCAAAACCACCTAGAATATAATTTTTTGATGATGCAGTTAAATTTCTCTTAATTGTTGCAGTTGCAGTTATAGGATTATATTTTGGTTTATTGTGGAAAATGGTGGAATTAGATTATTCAGGAAAAATAATATTTCTAAGATTAGGAGATGCAATTGTGTGGAATATACCTCCTAATATTGTGATAGTAGTAAATTTAAGTCTGACAGCTTCACTAAGAAGATTAAAAAGTAATAAAATTTTAGGAACACAGCCTGATAAAATATTAGTAAATAAATATATAAATAGAGGAATCATCATAAATAGATACAGTGTGTTTTGATAAAACAGGAACTCTAACTAAAAATAAAATTGATGTCCAAAACTTACTTATAAATAATAATGGAGAGCTCATTTCGTAAAAAGATAATGCATTAGGTCTTGCAATTATGGGAACTTGTCATTAATCCTACATGATAGATGATGAATTGCTAGGTGATACATTAGACATCGCTATGATTAAGCATTCGTAATATTAAATACAAATGGATGAAGATGTAAAATTCATAGCAGTAAAGGGTGATACCATTTATCGAGTCTTAAACATATTTGAATTCAATAGCGAAATACAAAGAATGGGTGTTGTGGTCAATTTAAATAATTAATATTTATATTTCTCCAAAGGAGCTCCTGAAAAAATTTCATCATTATGTTTGAACGTTCCTGATAATTTAAATTAAATAGTGGATAAATTAGCATTGTTAGGTTTTAGAGTGCTAGCGTTAGGGTATAAATAAATATAAGAAAAAGAATAAAATTATCAAATGTAAATACTGGAACAGGATATGCAATTTTTAGGATTATTAGTTTTTGAAAATTAATTGAAGGATGATTCTGCAAATGTAATCACAAAATTAAAAGAAGTGGATCTAAAATTAAAGATTATATCTGGTGATCATGTGTATTCCACAATCTAATGTGGAAAGGAGGCAGGAATATTAGAAAATCAATCAATAATTATACTTGATTATAAAGATGAATAAATAAAGATCTAAGAGTTAGGAGATGGCATAATTAAAGACATTTTATTCACAAATGAAATGAACCTAAACAGTTTTGATTCTTTAAAGGAAATAATACCATCCTCTAAATATTCAGAATTGTAATATATTTATTTAATAATTAGTTTTATAAAATCAAACCAGACATTTGCGATTACTGGTTCTGCCTTTGAGTTTTTATATTATAAGTCTTATTTGTCCGAATTATGTCAATCAACCTCTATTTTTGCAAGAATGACTCCAATACAGAAAAGCTAAGTAATTAAGTTACTGTAACATCAATCACATGTCGCTATGATAGGAGATGGCTCTAATGACTGTCATGCATTAAAATAAGCCAATATTGGGGTTTCATTCTCTAGTGCAGATGCATCAAATACTTCACAATTTACTTCATAAGTACAAAGTATAGGCTGTATAATTGAAATATTAAGATAAGGTAAAGGAACATCTGCAAATATTTTGGAAGCCTTTAAATATTACATGGTTATTAATGTGACAAAATATGTATCTGCATAACTCATGATGTATTAAATGTAAAATTTTAATGATCCTGAACTACTGTATCTAAATTATTTTAGTAACATTCCAATACTGGCGTTAATCACAATAACATGTATTTTTTATTTATATTTGAGCTCCAAATGTGGTTTTAACAAAGCATCGTATTGATACATCAATGGTGAGTCATTTTAACTTTTGGCCTTTGATCTCAATACTCATATTATCAGGATTAAATTAATTGACAAGTTATCTTCATCTATATTTTCAGCCCTGGTACCAGTAATACAATCCAAATCCAGATTAGAATACATATATATTTCATGGAGATTAAAATACTTAATAATTTTTAAGTTTGAATATATATCTACTGATATCCTTCTTTGCAATAAACACCTATTATCCGTTTAAGCAACGGTTAGTTAAATAATATTATGTTTATGGCCCCATTTCAATATTGTTACTATTTGGCATTTTACTTTAACTGGTATAAATTAATTGGATTGATGATTGGCTATAGTTAAATGATATTATCAATAGAACAGGTTTTCAGTTTGAACAATTAGCCTTTACTCTTGCATTCAGCATTCTTTCAGTGCTTGTTGGCCGACTATCATGGATTACGTTTTATAAATGAATATAAATAATAAATATGTTAATTAACAAAGTTTAGGAAAGTTTTAGCAAAAAAGTGTAACTTATTGACACCCAGACAGCATACAGACTCTTGAACAGTTATAGGAAAAAAACCAATTTAGAAAGCCAAAGATCTCCTCTAAATACTAAAAATAAAAATAGAGGTAATTATTCTAATAAAAAATAAAAAGAGTAAGTACAAAGTTTTCGTGAAAGTATTGGTACTATTAACGTGACATCAGCTCGCTAACTTCCATTCATTTAAGCTAGTTAATTAAAACCAATAATGTCCCCATTAATGAGAACAAGCGATACCAGTAGATCAAGTTAGAATCAGACTATTTCATTAATCAAACCTACTCCTAAAGTTGCACAAAGAAGAAAGTTATTTGTTAAACCATCTTTAATAACAAAAGTAAGCGAAACTCCATAGGTTTAATAACCGATGTAATAACCTAAGCCAATGCCGATTAAAAAAAAGACACTTGGGATAACTGCAAAAAGCTTTATAGTTTATGATTGTGTTGCTGACGAAGTAGTTATGAAAAGAAAAATAACAAAGAAACTGGAAATTGCTAGTCTTACCAAAATTATGACTTTATTTGTTACTATAAAGGTACTTTAAGAATTAGATATCGATCCTAAAAGGTAATATATTTGTCTTTAATTATAGATTAATGATTAAGGTTACAAAATAATGTACAGATGTTATTGGGACGTCAGCTGACTTAAAGAGACACGATTTAATATCTGTGTATGACTTGTATTTTGGTTTGATGTTACCGTCTGGAAATGATGCAGGATTTTTACTATCCTAAGGAATAGGAACATTATTATTATACAAGGATCGTGAATAATAATATCGACATTATATTATTGATATCGAACATTTGAGTGCTGAAGGATATTATTATAACCCTGTTAGAAGACAACATGATTAACCATCAGAATTTTTTATAAGAGAAATGAACAAGTATGCTTAAATACTTGGCATGGAAAACACATTCTTTGATTCTCCCCATGGACTTTGCAATAAGAATAATGTATTTAATGGTATAATTTAGTATTCCTGCTGCGAAGACTTAATTAGGTTGTGCTTAGAGTGCATTAAGTTTGAGCACTTTAAACTGGTAGTTGGAAGTCCTGAATATTTAGCATAAACTTCAATACATAAATATTCATGGTAGAATACTAATAAATTACTTTCTAAGGGATTTATTGGAATAAAAACTGGAATCACTGATAATGCTGGACCTTGTCTTGCCAGTGCATATCAAAATGATATGGAGTCTTATATAATAGTTGTCTTAAAATGCTCTTCTCTCTAAAGCAGATTTGATGATACCTAGAAATTATTGGATCATGCTAAGCAATAGAAATCTTTAAAAACAACATGATTTTACTTTTTTATTTAATTGTGTTATATGATTCTTATTTATTATTGTTTGAAAAATTTGAAGTTTCTTAATCAAGTAAAATGATTCATTGAAGCAAATAATTCTCTTTTGAATACAGGATCAGAGTTGAAAAGGAATGCCTAATGATCTTGAGTGAATCTATCATATTTTTTATTCTAATCTATTATAAGAAATATAGAAATTTTCCTAAAGATAAATATTTAGATGATTTTTGATTATAAATTATTAATCTTGTAAATCTTTTCATTAAAATATTAATAAAATGTAATCCATATAGGCTTAATACGTTGAAGAATTAGAATAAGCACCCGAACTATTATTAGAGAAAGTAATCCCTTTTTTATATCAATATTTCAAACAATTTTTATAATAGACTGGATTTAAGGAGGAGTATGAGCAATTAATACATTTACAGCTTAGTAGGCCTGATAGATTTCGAGATTAAATAATGTTGGATTTGATCAGAATATTTTTTTATTAAAAATTTATATCTTTGTAGGAGGTTTGGCTATATTTTATTAAAACTAGAGCTCCATTACTTATATTAAATTCATAAGATTTAAGATAGCAGAATGAGAAATGCGCTTATATAAATGAATTACAAGTTCTACTAAATGAAGCCAACGAGATACTTCCATATATGAGATTCGCAATGTATATAAATGGAATAGTTACTTTAGATGATGTGTATTATTTTATAAATTGAGATTATATATAATAATAAGATTTATCTAATATTTTTATAAAGATTAATTTTAATATTAATTTTAAACATATTTATGAACAAGCCATACAATTTTCTGTTCAAATACATTATCGTCGGGGACACAAGTGTTGGCAAATCTTGTCTATTATTGCAATATGTCGACAGAAATTTCAGATAAAACCATGAGGCCACAATTGGTGTTGAATTTGGGGCAAAACAAATAGTAATCAAGGGTAAAACAATCAAAATACAATTGTGGGATACAGCTGGATAGGAGTCATTTAGATCGATTACTAGATCCTATTATAGGGGTTCAATTGGGGCTTTGCTGGTTTACGACATAAGCAGACGTGATTCTTTTCAGAATGCAATATCGTGGATTAATGAAATTAGGAATTATGGAAATGAAAAAATGGTTATATGTTTAGTGGGAAACAAATTAGACTTGGAAGATAAGTATGATAGCTAATATAATTAGTCGTCAGGTGTCTGAGGAAGAAGGAAAAGACTTGGCCAAGAGATTTGGGATGGAATTTTTCGAAGTATCTGCCAAGTTAAATTAAAATGTAGATTAGGTGTTTACGCGAATATCGGAGTAGGTGTACAAAAAGATAGAGCGTAATGAGATCGATCTCACAAACGAAGTAATGAAATAGTCTAACCAGAGAAATATGGCGTTAAGATAGGATAAAAAGCCGATATAGAGATTCAAGTTAAGAAGGAAGAACAAAAACAAGGATGCTGTTGAATAAGAAAATATAAGTAAAATCAATCATTGTCTCCTAAATCAGCCTTCTAATATCCATTGTGTTTTTTCTTTAATTCAATTTCTATTGTCGGTAATTAAAGGTTATGGGAAGAACCAGCCTTATCTTACCTTACATAATTTTCCAATTATTCGAAATTTGCTTATTTCTCATCAACATACATTTCACTCATCACATACTTCTTCTCCTAAACAGTAAATTATGTTTTCTTAAGAAAGTTATCTTGAACCCAAAATTATAGACTGTTCATCAAGGCAGGAATAACCATCATAACGATTATTAATTTTAAGGTTGAGCCAAATGAGCTTAGGAATCCAAATATATTCTGGAATCCATGTCCCATAGTGCTCTGGATAAGGTACAAGAATAATTTGCTCTATAATTGAAAAATATGTTACTAAAACTACTATTATTTGCCAAATAACTAGTTATAAAAACCAGCTCTTGTAATCGATTTTGATTATGGGTTTAAGTAAGTTTGTTTACGAGGGTACCTTATCTTTGTCATTCATCTCATTTCTTTTGACTTGATCATCTGGCATAATTATAAGAAAATAATTTCCTGAACAGAGATTCTTATTGCAATAGATGAATATATTTACTAATTGATTGATGTTTTCCAATATTAATTCTGATAGTTTAAGTAAGATATAACATAGCACAACCCCTAGAGTTGTATCTAATAATAATGTTGCTAAATATCTATAATTAAAAAAAATTATTACGAAATGCACTCATCACTTTGGCTTAAGTGAATGGCTAAGGCTACATTAAGCATATGAGCAATTATTTGAGAGAATCCTTATTTAGATGTATCTAACCACCAGACTTTCCATTATCTCTTAGGTCGTTCTCTTATTCTTTTGTCTATACAATTTTTTATCGAAAATACATATTAAGACTCCAAAGCATACGAGGGCAAGAGAAAGTTATATGAAAAACCCTTCTGTTCCTAATATATCACAATTTTAATTAGTCATTATAATAAATGATTCAATCCTTAATGGTGTTCTCTACAATTTCTCTAACCTTTCGATAATACTCCTGTCTGTCAGACTAATAGAGTTAGGCTGCTTGAGCATTCGCTGGTGAATTGGGATTAGGATCTGATAGTAATGATCTAATCGATGTTAAAATTGCCCAAACATCCAATATTGGTGTCCATTGTTCCTTAAGTATATCTAAGCAGATTCTTCCATCATTGTACACATTGGGGTGAAATATTGGTGTTGTGAATTTCACTTCAGGGGGCTTTGCTGGATAGTCCTGGGAAAATGCTAATTCTAGTTCAAAAAATCCTCCTTCCCATGCAGTCTGTTCAGGTCTAAAAAATATAAATTATAAAAAAAGGAGAAAAATATTAATAATTTTAAATACCCAAATATTACAGCTTCCCACTTTAATAAGTTATCGGCTTGAGGAGATGCCATGAAATCATTACTTCCCTCATGTTATATTTTTTTATAATCGACTAACAATCTTTTTTAAGCTGTTCCTTACATTAAATTTTCTTGAAAAAACAAATAATAAATAAAATAATGAAAAAAATTATTTATCATTATTTCCTCTTTTTTTTTTTCTTCCCTATAACAGGAAAATCAAATTCTATTGGTAATTGTTAAATTGTTTAAGGAGGGTCTACCTTCTCAATTTGTTTGCCCCATTATATAGTTTAAGGGTCAACATATTGAATAGGCTCTACACCATCAATTCTAGGGAAATTAGACTTATCATCAAAAACACTTGGAGGTTTTTAATTTTAATTCTATTTTAGCACTTTCTGCTATCTCTAATCTTAATTTTGATCCTGTTCTTAATTTTAATCCTAATCGAGATCTTTATTAGATTATTCACGAACAATTTCGGGTTCTTCTATTTTAGGAAATTCATCAGCATTAAACTGAAAGTTATCATCTTAAATTATTATATGATATCTCGGTTATGGAGATGCTTATTTAATTTTTTATTATTTTTAAGGCTCTACCTATCTTACAGATTGTTGATATCGTTTTCTATAATCTTGCATTTCAGCTTGAAACTGTTCAAACAAATCTTATTTCAATAGAAAATTTAGTTCCACATCTAGAAAGTAAAATTCAGAATAAAAGGGGATATGATTTAGGAATCTTAAATAGGATAATTATTATACTTGTATCGCTTGAAAGTTTGATCGTTTTAAGTAAGTTTATATATACCTATTATCTTAGAGGTAAACTTTTTAAGGTCATTCTAATCATATTATAATTAGATATATTTGTAACATAATGGGTGCAAAAATGAAGGAGATCCACCACTATCCTAAAAATATATATATGCTCCATCTTATTCTTATAGATTATCAAGTAAATAGTTATTGCCTGAATGTTTATCTTTTAATCTGGAGACAGTCTTTAATATAAAATTCATCGAGTCTTAAATGTACACTTTTTACTCTTCTTCACTGATATCTATAATACTTTTATTAAATGATTTTATACTTTTGTAGTTATTCTAGCTCTTAGTAATACTATTTGCATAAATAAGACTCATCCACTGTTAGAGCTCTTGAATGATTGATAGATTCTTATTTTGTTTCTCTTTAAAAAACCTAAAACTGTCCTTTGTTTCTTATTAGTTAAATCAAGGTAATTTCCTATCCTTCTGATATGGATTCCTTTTTATTGATATGAACAGATCTGATTTCATCTTATAGTATGACTTCTCCACATAAAGGGCACTTGTGACCATGTTTAGCTAAAAAATAAAATTAATAAAGAATTAGGATTACAAACACTTAGGTGTCTTATATAACATGGTAGACAGTACACATGCCCACATGCAGTTATGTAAGGCACTATCATTTCATAATATTCGTTCATGCAAATTGGACATATGACATCATTACAGGTATTGAAAATTACTTAACAAACACTATTCCATCTTATTTCCTCTATTATTATTATATGGTGATGATACATACATTCATATTAAGGTTGTAACACAATAAATTGTAGTTTTTATTTAACATATGATTATTGTCTTTCCTTAATTTATCGTTGATTCATCTATGGGACTCTTTTAATGAATTCTTATGGCTGTATAGGATCTTAAACTTAAAATCCAACCAAGTTCACTAAGTCCGCTTATTGAATTTTTTAGTAATTATTCTTTCTCTTATTCTTAATTTTCGCGTCCATCTACATATTTTAAAATATTTTATTATAAATTTTTTTATAAAATATATATATATCAAGCCTTCTTTTCTTTTTTGGGTTATGCAGCTTCATCACTAACTCCTTCAACATCAAGAAGTAAGGCAACTCCAGCCAAAACCCATTTCCTAGGATTGAGTCTTGTCTTGAGTTGTGCAGTGAAAATGAAAGTACTTCCTCTGTCTTCAGTTCTATAACATGGGCATTAATATAAAGATTTATCTTCCTTTCCTTCCATAGGTACGACTAATGCCTTGCAATAAACAACTGGCAATACAAAGAACATCTCTTTAGGTCTAGATTCATCCAGTTATCCAATCTGAACATCCCAACGAGCTAAAAAATTAATATAATATTGATACCTCCTTCAAGAACAAATCCAAATACAAATGCTCCTTCCTTGGCTTAACCTTCAATTTCCTCTATGGTCTTCTTTGTGACTTCAGTTGCAATATATAACTTGTTAAGTTCCTATGATCTTGCTCTACCAATAACTTATTTGATAGCAGTTAAAAATGATTATGGATTGAAGAATCTACCAATCATTGTTACTTTAGGAATGTTGTATGGATCATCTCTGAACAAGTTCAATTATTCTATTCTTTTAACCAAGTTTGTCAACCATGATGCAAGTCCTCTCTTTGAAGGATAAGCTAATGCAACCCAATATGGAGGAACTCTATTTAATGCAATACTATCAATAACTTGCTCCATTTTCTCACTAATTGTTAGAATACCTCTGAATCCTTGATCAATTTCTTCTAAAGTTCTAACAATTTCCACTAAAAGAATATTCATGTATTCAATTTCTTGTAAAAACACATTTTGATAGGGTGTTTTATTATCTGCTTCCATCTTATTCTTAATTTCATCCTAATTGAATATCATGCTCTTAAGATTTATGTCTTCTTGTAGATATTTGATCAAATCTTAGACGATTTCATTCTTGGTCTTAATACCACCAGCTCCTTCTTCTAATGATGAGTCTTTTGGTTATAATTCAAGCAATGTTGCAAATAGATTGTTACATTATGTAGTTCTGAAACCAATTTCAGCATTTGAGTGTAAACCATAAGCTAATGGAGTCTCTTAAGTTAAAACTTATTCGATGTGTTCAATATACTTTTCATAATTACTGGCAGGAGGTACTTTGAATGATAAGTTCTTTCCTTCAATGAATGGGAAAAGTTCTAGTTCATCAAATATTCCTTCATGCATGATGTTGTCTAAATAAGCCATGCAAAGTCTTCTGTCCCAATCATCAACAATGTGTCCACCATACATGATCTCACCGAATATATATTTCAAATCATCGAAGGGTGGTTTTCCTGAAGCATTCTATTCAATGTATCTGTTCATAACCAAATAGGAGTCTCTTAAATCTCCGACACTGAATGGATAGGACATATTCCAACCTTTTGGTCCGAATCTTCTTCTCTCTATGACTGTACTGTGGAAGAAGCATAATCCGAATAGGATACTCTTGATTTTAACATCCTTGTCTTCAATTTCATCTTTAGAGAAATAAGCCCAAGCCCTCTTCATATTTGCTCTTAAACCAGCAGGAGGCTCATTTGTCAATTTAATTGATCTATCCAATAAACCGATTGGTATTCCAGTCGATGGCTCTGCTGATAAGAATAGTCTGAATTTAGGATTTCCACCTCCAGATTCTCCAGTGAAACTATCTAATATTTTTTCTAATTCCAATAACCATCTGGGCATGAGATGAATATTTTGCAACATGACCCAATGACCTTCTTTGTTACCTTCTTCAATTCTTCTCCTAGCTATTTCATCCTAACCTTATCCGAGTGAAATATTCCAGAAATTTTTTCCTGGTTCAATCTTGTATGATCTTGCTAATTTTTCAACTTCTTTGACTGGATCTGCTCCTGGTGATAATATGAAGAAAATGGGAATCTAGGCATCTGAATCATCGACAGATCCTGATAAAATTTCGGAAAAGTTGAGTTTGGAATCCATTTCTACAAATGACTCTCCTTGTGGTAGTGCACCTCTGATGAAACTAGTCATAGCAACTGTTATTCTATCTGGTCTCAAACATCTTAGAACAAGTAATTTCTTGAATGGCATCTAGTCTAATCTCTTCCAGTCAAATGGCAATTTGACTTCCTCTGGAGCTAATTCATTATACCAATCTTTGAATCTAATTGGAGCGTCTTTTTCCATATTTTATGCAAATAATTTGAATTCTTCCAATTAGATCATAGCCTGAACCTAATCCCAAGCATTGTTGGGTAACCAGTCAAGATTGTTTTCTACTCCTGGTCGTGGGACACACTTAATTAGGAAATCCATCTCAGCTGGTTCATATACGACTTCAATAACTTTCTTTTACATCAATCTGAAAGTGATGAGGGTTAGGAAGATTAATTTATGTCTTTCAAAGAGTCCTCTTGAGATCCATTGATAGATAGTATATCTGATATTCTTTCTTAATTCTTCAGTTCTTGTCTCATCCTTAACTGTTGTTCTCTCAATGGCTTTAAAGAAGAATTTCTTGAAAGATTCCAATGAATACTGATACATATGTTCCATAACTGATAGTTAGATAACCAAGAAATATAACATAGCACCTTCAGCAGCAACTATTCTATATAATTCTCTTTGTTGATTGATTTCTGCTTCAGTGATTTTAGCAATTGCACTTTATTCTGAAATTTGATTTGAAGTTTATTTGGTGTTATCTAAGTTTCTGATCAATTCAACATTATCGAGGATGGTGGCTGGATCTGCCTCTGATAAAGATATTAATAATCCTTCTTCTAATTTATCTAATTGCACTGAAAATTCATTTTACTATTTAACCAACTCGGATCTCTTCATTTCCAACTCATTTCTTTCAATATTGACAACATCAGCTAACAATTATTCTTCAAGACCTGATTCTGTGACAATGAAGTTGATGATTGTGCACTGTGCTGCAATTTCTGGTCTGAAGTGTGGATTGAACAATTTAGTCATAAGGAAGAGTTTAAATTTGGGATCGTAATCTATTGTTTCACCTCCAATTTCAAGATACTAAGATTTACCCTTCTTTATGATAGCTCTACTAAGTAATGGATCAAGTGTGGCATCAATTTCTTATTAAATACCTTCAAGCAAGACAACCTTTCCTAATGGTATTGCCTAATTTAATAATTATTGCCATTTGTTTTATGAAACATTAACTGTGACTAAATTATCTCCTTATGAACCTCTAATCCAAGTACTTCCTTACAATTATGGATCTATGATTAATGGCCATCTTGAGCAAGCTGAGATAACTGATGCATTTTCTAAAGACATTTAATCTGCTGGTAATCCTTCATTCTTCCAAGCTGCTACTTTGGCATCTGATGTTAAAATCTTTAATGGTTCGATTCCTTAGGTTAATGGTATTTGTTTTGCTTGTAAATCAACCAACCAGATCTTTTACCATAATTCTAATCTAATTTTGGCTGAGAAGGCTCCAATGTAAGAAACGAATGCTGCAGCCAAGAGTGCATTACCAATAACAGATTTGATATTTTATGTTAATTCTTTGACATTCTCTCCCCATCTCTTATTTTCTCCTGCCAATCCATTGACTAGCTTTTCTGCTGCATTTAGCTTATCCTTACATGCATTAGCATCAGCCTCAACAATTTGCTTTTATTTCTCAGCTGCTTCTAATTCTCTTCGAAGAATAGCAACTTTTTCATTCAAAGCTGCCACTTTTGCCTTAACGATGGCTAACTCCTTTTTCTTTTCTTCCAATTTTGCTTGTGCAGCATCTCTCTTCTTCTCTAAAGGATCAACTTCTAAGAAAATTCTATTGAATGTAGTAATATTGATGGCCCATGCGCATAGTTTTGATGCAGCCATATTCTGTCCTAACATATACTTTTCATTGAAGTTCTTTGAGGGATCATTTAGGACTATCATAACTGGATTTAGAGCAAGAGGATCAATATTTTTACCATTAAAGTCTTTGACTGTATCTAAGAATTTCTATGGATTGTTCATGATTTACTATGCTTTCTTCCATACTTTTTCTTCAGCATCATTTAAGGTGATCTTTTCTCCCAACAGAATCAAAATAACTCTAGCGACTAACAAGACACCTGCTGGTGGTGAACCTAAAGATTTCATTTCTGTGATATGTCCTTTAGTTAAACAATCGACTGCATCTTTAGCTTATTTAAGTGCTGGTAATGCTTTGGCTAATTCTTTTTCTGCATTGTTAGATAAATCCTCAGCTTCTTTTGATGCTATATTTGTTTTCTCTTCCTCCTCATTGGCTATCTTTTGTTCATCTTCAGCAATAGCAGATTCCTTTCCGACCTTTTCAATCAAAACATCAGTTTCTCTGCTCTTCTTGTCGACTTCAACCATCTTGATTTTCAATTCAGCTTAGAGGATTTGCACTTTAGATTGTGTCTCTGCGAGAATATTCAAACCTTATTCATATCTTTGAATTTATTTAGTGATTTTCTCCTGTTATTCTTTGAGTAATTTCTTGTAGAAATCAATGAGTTCTAAAAAGGATTTAGGAGTAGTATAGTTGTATCTTCTTTCTAATTTCAAATATTTTTGATTGGCATAATCGATAGAGATGTGAACTTCTGCCATATGTAAGGCAATTATTTTTCTCAAGTCATCTGTTTCTAATTTGATTTCCTAGATGAATCTATATGAGACGTCAATTAAGGCATCCTTGGGCCATGGGTGGAACCAATCTACTGATGTTGAATTGATGATTCCTGGGAACTTTCTTGATCTGATACGCATGGTGTCTCCAACAGGAGAGAAACATAACACTACATGAAGATTTTTTCTCATTTTATCCAAGAAATATTAGGTTATGTTATCTAAATTATCTATGATGCCAGCTCCTTTAGCTTCGTTTCTTAGACCTGCAACCATGTTATCATAATCTTCTTTCGGGAATAGATCGAATATCCAACCTGAGTTCAACATATCATTAATAGGAATAAGGAATGTCTCCTCTTTAATTTAGGCATCTGTCAATAAGAAGCATCTTGGTAATGCAGAAGGCTTAGCAATCTTCTTGTAAATTTCTTGTAAATAGTTTCTTAAATCGTTTAGTGAGAAGTTTGATGTAACCACCATTTGATCAGTTTCAAATCCTATGATAAATGAAGCCAATCTTGTCAGGGATTATTTACCAGAACCACCAACTCCTACTAGAAGTGAGTTACCTCCTGGAAGTTCTAAAATTCTTGCAATTCTGCAAATGTGTTCCATGGCTTGTTGGAAAAGCACCAAATTCATCATAGCTTTAACTTCATTATATTCTTTTAATTTTTCATCTAAAACTTTCTTTAGTGTTTAAGGATCACAATATTGATAACTTGGTTCAGCGCCAGTGTGTACAGCAACGAAACTTGTGAAGACTGATGGTTCTTCTAAGGGATTTTCTTTGTCGTCTGGTTCACCAATATTCTTGACTAAAGCATCTTTCAAGTAATCTCTGAAAACTTTAATATCTTCATCATTGATAAATCTATCCTCAAAAACTCTCTTGCATTCATGTGCCCAAAGTTTTAATATCTTGTTTGGTTGACCTCTAAAGGCATTAGGTGTTGACCTCATTAAACCCTCAACAACTTTGGCTAATTCTCTGTAATTGAATTAGTAATGGAATTTTCTTGCACTTGGACTGTATCTTGTGTCTCTTAATATCTTCTAGAAAAGATGAATGGTTGCTTCTATAATTTTATCAGACATCTTGAATATCTTGTCATCGAAAGCTGCAAGGTGACTATTTAAGATAGCACCAAATATTGTTTTAATGATTTCTGGTGTGGGTGTATACATAGTAAAAGCAGAGAAATTTCTCTAAAGTCTCAAATCGACTGTGAATGAACCTGATTTCTGATTTAATGCTGAGAAGAATAAAATGTCTTGTAAGAATTTTCTCTCTTCTAATTGTTCTCTGTTGAAAATTGATCCATAATCTACAATTTGTCTCAAAAGTTGAATTGGTTGTTAGGTACCATATTTATCGACATAGGGCATATTTAGATCATCAATGAAGCAAATTAAAACTTTACCAGTTGCAGAACCGAATGTCTTACCAGACTTCTTTTCAACCATACTTTCAATATTCTTTTAGAGTGCTAATGAATCTGTGAATGATGAGAAGTTGATTGTCTTATATGCAACTTAATCACTTTTAGTTTATCCTAAGTAATCTTTGATAACAGCAGATTTTCCTGTACCTGCAGAACCAACAAATAATACTGGCTTTCGTCTTTTTTGGTGATATTCTAATAGAGTTCTAAGTCTTGTGGTATGGAGTGTTGCAACATAAATCTTGGAGAAAATTTGCTCATCGGTTGCAATATATGCCTAAACCTTATTCTACCAATGTGTCCACTTTTATTCAACTGGGTCGAAGTAATAATCGAAGCACATTCCCTAATCTGGCATTCTAATCTTAGCTGCAGCCTTCCAAACAGAGTTGAAATCTTTCATATCTTTTTCATCATCTTAGCCACCACCGAAACAACCTCCGATAGCCCACATTCCTGCAAATATGAAGAATGCTTCAAAGATAACCTTGAAGTCATCTTCTTTTAGAGTTTACTTATCTGCTGCACTTGTCAAAAAGGCCTCGTTCTCTAACAATAAAGCATCAAGAATCATGCAAATGGTAGCAACTTATGCAATATCGACCTAAGGCACGATTAATCTGACCTTTGTCTTGTCTCTGATGTCTTGATTTGTTTCGAAATATTATTGGAAACATCTATAAAATACTGATTTTGCAACATCAGATAGGACTGGTGAAACTGGAACTCCACCTAAGAGACCTTCTCTCTTTACGAGTGATTTCTCAAATGATCTTTCTAACCAACTGTTCATGTAGGGCATCCAACCAATATCAGTTTCATTGATAAACAAGACTCCACCTCTTGAAACTGTAGCAGGTGTAGCATTCTTGAGATTGGAAATTTCTAACAATAATCTCATGGATGGTGTTAATGGGATTCTATCGTTTGAAACTAGAGTGAGCACCTTATTATCGTCCATGACTGTATTTAAGGATTCTATCCACTCAGGATCAATATCTCCATCGAGGATACTCCATTTGTGTTGGTGTGTTTATTTATATTTCTCCTCACATTTATTCTAATTCTTCATAATCATAGATAAGACACCATTCTTCCATTCTTTGGTCTTTGAATAGCAACCAAACAATTCATCTGATGTTACTGCCTTAGGATTTAATGTATCATATTCACATTCTTCGCCCTTATTGCAATGGGTTCTTGCAAGGGTCTTCCAAACTGCTGTTTTACCACATCCTGGTGGACCTATCACAAAGCAGCAATGTCTCACTTCTAAAATTTCTGCTAGTTAGACAACCTTCATAACGAATAGTTCTTCAGCAATGAATCCCATATCTACTTTTGTTGTATCTGTGACAACCTTCTTGAAATCTGGGTCTGTTTTCTATGGGCAATCAATTTTAGGGAATAAATCACTAATTAATCTTAAGAAAATTGGCTTGTCGTCTGTAACAATTTTAGGCATATTGAAATCTCTGAGTGCTCTCATCAGAAGTGGATCTTCTTGAATTTATGGATCTGCTCTCTTAAGTTTACCTGCCATTCTTAGCACTGACTTGACGGCTCTGAGTCCCCAATCATAATGTCTGGCTTTAGATAAGAGTTCTCTTGATAACATATATAATGAGACGAATTTTCTTGACAACTATTTAGCCATTTAGAATCCTTCAGACATGAGCATATTTTCGCAAATAAGTACCAAATCTGGGACAACCATAGCGCATGATCTGAAAAGGGCCTTTAGATTTTCTGGTAATTCTGTTCTTCCAGCGTAACCTGGATTCATGGTAATGAAAAATCCAACTGAATCTTTAAGACCGATCTCTCCTTCTTCCATGAATATGAATTTAGTCTTCTTTTCTTTAAGAGCATCCAAAACAGTCTTGACTTATGTTGATATGACTGATAACACTTCAATTGCAATTCTATTAAACTCATCAAAGCATCCCCAAGCTCCGGATTAGGATAATCCCATGAAAATTTAAGCCATAGAGTCTTTACCCATTTGATCTGAACAATTAAACACCATAACTGGTAATCCGACGGCTCTTCCTAGATCTTTTGTTGTTTCAGTCTTTCCTGTTCCTGCAGGGCCAGCGGGGGCTCCACCCATTGTTAAATTGAGGGCTTAAGTTAGAGTAATATAACATCTATCTGTCAATGGAGTGATGACCAATCTTAAGGCATTACCAACATATTCGTATGAATAAAATCTGAACCAATCGACAATTCTAATAATGCACTTTGATTTATCCTTTTCTTTCTCCCACTTCCATCTGAGTTGCTATCTAAGATGCATGTCTGAATCTTTATTGTCCCAATAGAATTTAAGTTAGGATAACCATGCAAATGATTCTAATTCCTATGTTTTCCACATAACAAATTTATCAACGACATCTCTTGAGTGGACATCAATAGTAATAATGTTGATGATCTTCATTCTTTCTAAGATGAATAGATCTCCTCTAACCTTTCTGATGAGATTATCAATTCTTGTTTCAATAAGTTTTAAGCACTCTTTCATAGCTGTTTCAGCACCACCAGCTAAATCTTCAAATGCTCTAGTTACGTCTTCAGTCCATACTATTTGAGTGGTTAGTAATGCAATTTATGCACAATAATCTTTAACCCACTCTTCTCTTGGTTTGTCTCCTCCTTCCCAGGATTCGGAGGTTTATTTAGCACCTCCTAAAATTTCTTCAAGAGTCTCTCTCATCTTGTCTTCAAGGTTGGCTAACCAATTTTCAACAGCTCCAGTACATTCAAAGTTAGTTGAGAATTCAACCAATTCATCATCTTTTGAAATCATAGCATTTCCTGTTCTTGCAACATCATTTGGGTTTTTAGGTTATTCAAATCTCAATGTCTTCATACCATCGAAGCAATCTCCTAAGAATTCTGCTACCTTAGGGGGATTTTAACCATTTGATAGAATAGTCAATAATGATTGATTTGATAAGAAATAAAATCTGGGGAATGCCTTCTTTTTCTATTCTAAATAGTCATTTAATGCCTTTTCGCATCTCTTAATGCTTGCACTCATTGTTACTAATTGCTCCTTTCTTTCATTTATGCATGCTTCAATAACAAGTGGATTGGTTGACACATCGATCATAATCTCTCTGAACTCCTTGTCTACTGCCTCAAATGTCTTGGTGTCTTCAGGTAATTATGTTCTAATATCTTCAGATCCAATAAAGATGTTGACCAAGGTTCTCCAATTCTTTTAGACCTTTAACCATTCTTAGACGACTGAATCAACTCTACCCAATTTTTCTCTCCAATCTTCAACAGTGTCATAGAAGAATTCAACATACTTTCCTTAACCCTTCATTCCCATGAGATCCAAAGAGTGTTGATCTAACATTTCCATCATGTTGTCAAGGGGTAAAAAGATCTTGGTTTCTTTGTAGTCCTCAAACTCGAATATTTATTTGTTCCAAGCTTATTCAATTAATTTAAGTTTCTTTTCTATTTTGGCCTCCTTTTAGGCAACTTCCACAGTTTCATTAATTTATGCTTCAAACTTATATAATTGGAGTCCAAGAATGTCTTCAAAGGTGAATGTCATTGATTTTTAATCGAATTGACTTCTGGTCATTTCCTTAACTTATTTCCAATGTCTATCTTCCATGAATTCACTGTGGAGTGATGATACTAACGGCAGGACTACTGACATGTTCTTAACCTTGTCAACTATGGCATTATAGCCCTTGAAGTTTTTGATTTCTCTTGATAGATTTTTCAAACTATTAGCCAATAATTTATTTGATTCTAAAAGTAAATCAGCCTTAATTTATCTGAATGGCTTTGATTTCCAATCATTGTATTGGAAGTTGACTAATGAGATAGCATCCCACATGGTTTTCAATGATTTGAGATCGACTGAACAGTCTCTAAGTTGCTTGTATCCAGATTTCTCTAGCTCAAACAGTTTTTCTAATTAGTTATAATCTGATGCTTCCTTTTCGATTTATAGTAGTTTTTTGTAATATTCATCTATCTTGTTGTATGAGTTTTGTATCTAATCAATATTCATGTCGTCATAGTAAGCATATGGTAGATTGTTTATAGTTTCTTATCGGAATTCATTCACTTTTCTGCTGAATTCGTCTAGTCTTTTCTTGATTTGAACTGTCTCTTGTGTTTAAAGTGGGAGGATTTCTGCCTTTATCTTGAAGACTCTTTAGGTTGTTTCATTAAATTGTGTGAATGCATTATCAATTGATTGAATTGGATCATCTTCTCCCTTTTCCATAATTTGAACTCCATGCTTTTTCAATTTATTAACCATCTCTTTCATTCTTTAGACTATACCTTCACATTTATGTTCAACATCTTTGACATCTGAAATAACCCTCATTACCTTCATTAAAAGATCTCTATTTCCTGCATGTTCTTCCATAGCTGGATTTTCTTTGATTCCTTCATTTGTTCTTTAAATGAAATTTCTAAGATTCTTGAGGGTAGTCTTAAATTGAATGACCAAAAACTCTGTATACACTTTAATGCATCCACTAACTTTATTTTCTAATTATGATTTAAATGGTTAGAGATTTATTTTCAACCAAAATATTTCATAGGGTGTTTGAATTCTAGAGATTTCCTATTGGATTGTTTTCAAGTGAGTAATTTTATCATCGAATAAATCTAAGCTAGGAATTTTATATCTGCAGCCTTAGAGTAGGGGGTTTTAAGCTTCTTCGTCTTCCTAACCAGGATCTTTTGGTGGTTCATTCTTATTTAAGAAGTCTTCAAATGATTATTTTGGATCTTCTGTCCAAAGATAGCTGTACACTTAATATTATTATTTAAATTATTAAGTTTCCTTCTCGATTAATTCAAGATTAACATTGATGTTCATTACAACTTCCTTAATTTCAAAGTATCCTCTAATTTCAGGTAAGTAATCTGATTAGGGATTGGCAGAATCTAATCTTTAGAACTAACCTGCAATAAAGAACATATCATTAATCCATGATCTGATTGTATTTCTGACACTGTTTCCTTAGTTGTTCTCCTCAATTTCTGGCTCATATTGAATGCCAATATTTCTTGAGAGTTCCAATTTGATATCAAATAATGGGCATGTATCATTTTTCTTAATCTTAATGGGATCAATTAAATCATTCAAGTGACTTAATGCAGTGATGATGGCTCTTGAGATACCATCAATTACAATACTATTTAAATAATATTAGTAATTTATCCAAGCAGGGGTTTTCTTATCAATCTTCAAATGATCAAGAACTTCTTTTACTAACTTATTAATTGTTGTTCCTTTATCCTTTACAATAGCTAATTTGTTTTATGTGACAGCCTTTTGGAATTAATCATAATCATCTGGAGCCATAGGTTTGGTTTTCTTATCAATAATCTTTTAGTTGAATAAATCTAATGCTCCTTGTATTTTCTTTCTGGTATCCTACATCTTTTAGACGATTTGGTATAAATCATCAACGGTGGCTTTTGCAGTTTCAATGAATTTACTAATATCTGGACTCTTCCATTTGTAGTGTTCGATACCAGGTCTTAAGACTTCATCCATCTTCTCAATTCTTGATTTAATCAATGGTTCTTCAGTTGGTAATATTTCTTTGATGATGTAATTATGGTTAGCGACAACCATCTCTAATAAAACTATTTATTCTCTGAAAGTATCATTTTTCTCAAATAGTTATTTAGCCTCTGGTGGGACTTCTCTCTCTAATTGTGTGAAGTATTTGACTTCTCTTAACAATCTAACTAATGCAGGATCAAAATTAACTTTTAAGAATCCTTCATCTACTTTAGCTAATAAAGGTTGTTTCTATTTCTCCTCAGAAACTCTGCCAACCTCTTATTCCCAATTCAATATCTTAGTTTCTTCATAATCTTCTATTTATTTCTTAATTGATTAATAGAGTTTGACAACATCTTTGTATTCTTCTCTTTCAGTGATGCCTTATCCTAAATTAGCCAATTTATCTAAGGGTTCTGCAATTCGATCTCTCAAACCTCTGCACCAAGCTAATGCTCCAGCTATAGGAGGCATGTTGTTATATAATGGTGCCTTATCAGATTGCTTATCAACTAATTCGTATCCATCCAAGAATATTTATTAGACGGATTTCAAATCTTATTTATACATGTCCAACAAAACAATATGCTTCTTCTCTAACTCATCCTAAATGATTGGTCTTGAGAGTAAACCTTCAAAGCTGTCTAATAACTTGAATCTTCCATGTAAGGTGTCATAATCATCAAATCCCTAAGTTATTACAGATGCTAGTCTTCTTTCAAGTTCCTTTATTTTAGATCTGAATTCATAAAAGTTTTCATCAAAATCTTTTTAATTAATATCCATGATGTCATATTTCACTTACTAGAAAGTCTCAACAGCCTTTTAGAACTCAGTGAAAATTTATTAAACAGATTCAGTGAGTGTTTTACCCTTAGTTCCTCCCAATTCAATCTTTGCTAATTTATTGAATTATAAGATAGTATTAGTTAGATGGAGAATGTCGTGACATCTCTCTAGGAATGAATCTAATCTGACAAAAAGTGCATTAGTTGTTAATTTCCATTGTCCATCAGCCTTAGCCTTATATTCAAAATAGGCGTCTTTGAACTTGGTGCAAACATCAATTGTGTTTTATAATTTGTCACATGCCTCTTGTGTTTCCTCTGAAGATATCATTTAAAAGATCATTCCTCCACTCACAAATTCTTAAGCTTTAGCTATGATAGCATTGCAAATTTCTCTAATTAAAACTACAAGTCTTGGTGGTGTATTGTAGTGCTTTGAGTGTTTCCATATTAATAATATTCCGTGCATTATTGGAATGAATAATTCATGAAGAAGAATGAAATCTCCTCCAGTATCACACAATCTTTGGAATGGATCTTTTAGTAATTCTAAAAATCTGGTATTATCATTAGCTTCATTTCTAGCTCTATCTACCTCTTTCATTAATTTGGAGAATGGATTTGTGTATGTTGATTTGTTGGATTCTAAGAATCTCAGAATAGTTGTAACTTAAGGACCTTCAAGTTATTATTTGATGCTGTTTAAATTTACTGCCTTATTTTCCCAGAATTTTAACTCAACCAAAGGACCTGGGTTTTATCCATTTTTCAAAGCTTATTCTGGTTCAAGTTTCAAAACATTCTTTATCTATTTGGTCCATGTAATTATTGATGATTCAAATACGTGTGCCTTGTCTTTAGCAGGAGTATTATCTGAAACTGTCAACTTGTGAGATGGTAGAGGCTTTTAATAAATGATAAAAAATTACAAGTTTAGTCCTTCCATCAATCTACCCAATCATGACGTAAACTTATGCAACGTAGGAATTGAATTTTTCCATTAAATCTTTGGCCACTAGGTCTGTCCATCCTTGTTGGTTTTAGGGATTCTACAAAACTGGTCCAAGTATTTCATAATAGACATTGTAGAGATGTTCTAAAATCTATAAAAAAAATATTTAGATTTGACAGTTACATTTCTTGTTAACTCTAAGAAGAGTAAGTTTTGCACAACATTGTGTGCTGTCAGTTATGCTTCCTGAATTTTAAGTATGACAAGTCCCTTCTTCTTGAATTTGTCTGGATGTGGGACATCCTAAAATAATTGAACTGCCTCAGCACTGGATTGGATTGCGAAGATAGCTAACACATTATTTTCATCTTTCATTAGCCTATCAAACACTTATCTTTGATTGTTAAATAATAAGATTACTTGTTTTCATCTGACTCGAATGACTTTTTGAATTTCTGCAATGCAGTCTCTTGTCTTATATTAAAGGAGAAGGCTATACGAGTCATGGTATAATCCTCCTTTCCTTCCTTGACTGGTTCTTGATCAGCCATATTTTTGAAAATAAAAATAAAAAATAAATATCTAATTTAAGATTAGGTAACATCCTTTTTCAATCCGAATCATGACCACCAATAGTTTTTACTTTGTGGATCGAAAACCAATTATCGTCTTTCTTAACCTTTCTGAGTGTTACTAGGAGTTTGTCACCCTTCACTAATATCTTCGAACCCTCTATATTGATAGCACATTGTGTTCTTCCTATTCCGAAGACCCAATTTTTTCCCTAATAATCATAGATTTTGATTTCAAATGATCTCTCAAAAAATCTAGGCTTTATATTATCAGCTGGTAGCTTGCCTAAGTCTTTTAATTCGACGACAATTCTTTTGTTAGGATTAATGATTACCTCACATTCCAATCATCTAAATCGTAGAATGAATATTTTGTTAGTGGACTGAAATGGGTATCCTAATGAACTTCAAGATAGACTGTATCCAAATCATTGTATAGGCTTTGAACTAACATTGTCTTATTCGCGATTGGCCTAAAATTTAAACTTAAATCTAGAACCTTCCGTGTAGTAGTTAAATTTCAGCTTTTGATCCACTAGATAACGCGTTCAGCATCTCTTAAATGGTCTCTAGCTCCTTAGGATGATAAACTAATTGAATTCCTCTTTGAGAATGTACGTACAACTTCATAGGATAAAAAATAACAAATATAATAAAACTAAATATAGCTAAAATATTTATGTATTAGGTGTTGATAAAAACATATACTTCATACCACGAAGTGCATTCATTTTTTCTCAACCCCTTATCCGTCGGACAGGGGTTCATATCATTGACGTTGGTGGTATTGATGGAGGTATTGTTTTTGATATTAATCCTAATTCCATAGTTAGGGGAATCTAATTTAGGTTAACATGACCTTATTCTTATAGTTGATGTACTCCTTGATGTTCTTCTTCTTGCCATTGAGGATGTAAAATGTTGCTTAAAATACAGTCAGTTATACATCTTGTCTCTAAAAAGTTAATCAAATACTCTCTAAATAGAGTTTTCCTGTCTGCTACTGCCCCTTCATCGCCTTGAAGCACCAGTAGCTCCTGCTTCAAGGCCTTAAATCCGCTGATTTGATATCGGACGCCTTTGTAGTGTTGTTTGAATGCGTCCGGCAAATCGCAATTCTCCATATTCGAAATGGCATTCTATATTAAATACCTGCAACAGGATTTCCCTGGGTACTACTTCCTAGGTCTTTTAAATATTTTAGCAATTTTTTATATTTAAATAGCTTTTATCTCTTTTTTTTCGTCATCTTCACTTTAAAAATAAATATTTTTTCTAAATTTGGTTACCTGTCAGAGAATGATACTATACACTCTTGGAACATTAGTTCGTCAGAAAAACGGGTCTCTATGCTCTTCTATGTTTCACTTATTTCTGCTAATTCCTCTTAGCAATCGTAATTTTCTGATTCCCACATTTAGAAGTTGATTGATGACATTGGATTAGATATGATAATTGTTTATTTGTTTTTTTGTATTTTTTTTAATATTTATTTAGGATATTTATTGTCTTAAGTACCTGACAATGAATTCTGAAATTATTCTTTTATAATTCAAACAAAATTATTATTGGAGAAGCTCTATTCTTCCATTTCCAAACGAGTTATTTGGTAAGACCAACTTGGAAGCCTTGAAAATTATATACTCTTGGATAGCTGAAATGAAACAGTTGATCCTCCCCTTAAATTTGGATTTAAACCCAATTGTCTCTGGATTCTTATCCAATTTTATTATGATAACAAGGGAAGAATTTTCTAAATGCAAGCATATCCCAACTTATGTTTATCCATTCCTAAACATTTTTTTAAATTTTTAAATTACTATTATTGAAATCTAATTCACTTGGATTTATTCCACCTGCCTTATCCTGTACAGATACCTCTATTCCTTCGCCATCTGTATCCCTTAATTCAATGTCTATCGTATTATTCTCAGTTGTGGGCTCCTTGTATAATTGAATCACATTCAAAAGTAAATTAAAGAAAATATTTTTTAGCAATAATACATCCGATTTTATTTGAGGGTATTATGTGAATGATCTAACATTTATAGTTATTTAGTTTCTCATACATCTTGGATCATTTTCTAGTCTCCTTGTGATCTAATCTAACAATATCCTTAGATCAATTTAAGTATCCCTTATCCTGATATTCTTAATATCCTATTATATGTAGAATAAGTTATAATTCGACATATGTTATAGTAGTAATGAAGAATTTATTCGATTAAGTATTTTTACATCAGGCAAATCATTTAAGGAACCTTGAGTATTATCAACATTATTACGAGGGCCCTTTATTATGTCATTTATAGTCTTCATCAAATCATCCACAAGTTTAGATGACTTGATAAGTTATCTTTAGCATAGATCTAACTTCATCTTGTATTCATAGTAATCAATTTAGTATTTTATTTATTTATGTGTATTTTATATTAATACATAAGTGTCTTCATTTGTTCCATAATCCTTTTAGATATGAATAATATAATTACAGGTAGTAATATTGATACTGTAACATAAATCGGTTTGTCTTCTAGGTTCAGAACAGCAAAATACTTTCGTTTATTTTGATTAGTAGCACCTCCGTTCAATTAGACTGAATTGTCCATGCTTCCAAACAACTGAAGTAGTGTTCCTAAAGAACCTGTACCCTCATTCTCTCCATTCTAATTTATTAATATTTTAAATAATATTACTGGAGCAATAAAGCTCATATTTCCAGCTTGACTAACACCTCTGATATCTTGTTTGGAACTAAGCCTTCTATTTGATTCTGAAACACTCTAAATACCTGAAATGTCTTCGATTTTCAAAGTCTATCCACCTTTATTGCTGAATTTAGAAAGTTTTGATGGCTATCTCTTATATTTGGATTTATTCTCCTCATCCAATTCCTCGTATATGTATTAGATTCTTTTATAAAGATTATATTCTTCTTAAACAATGATCTCATTTTTCAATAAACTTTCTTCCTTCAAATTTAAAGTAATAGGAAATATTCTTTGGAAGAGAAAATCAATTTCTATCTTGTTTTTTAAGAGAAATTTCCGTAATGAGTCATTCATTTGATTATGCTTTATCTATCTATTGTTTCTGCTAACAGAGCAAATTAAGTAATCCAGATTAGCTTCAGCTTATACTTCAAGTTAATTTTATTGAACTGGTTCAGGCATTTTATTTGAAGTTGACTGATCTAATTATTTGGGTGATAGTGCTTTTTAGCTATATTTGGAACAACTCTTGCAAACAGTCAATATACTTACTAGAATAAGCATTAATAGTATAAATACAATATGCCAATTATCTTCATTAGCTTTTATTTTTATTTTTATAAATTACATATATTTGATATTATTACTATTATAACTAGTCCCAAATTCATGATTGTGTTTGATATTTTCTTATATTATGACCTTATTATTTTATCAATATTATATTAAATATGAGATGACTATTTTCCTAAAATATAACCATATATTAGCATTATATTTGAATTTTTAACCTATGGAAGTTGAGTCAGGTAGATGATATTTGCTAGAATCAATATTTCAAACACGATGGGAGAGCAGTCAACTTTATTATACTTAAAATTGAATATATACTTTTGATGGTTGATCTGATGATGGTCAAGTAACAAAGGAAGATGGCTGCTAAAATTAGCAGTACCTCTGTTAATACAAAGTAGGGTTCCATATGAATAATGTTAATATAAGCGAGTCCGATTACAGTTAGGGTTGTATGCAAGGCAGCTTTAATTAATTTCATATTTATATTCATATTTATATCACATCGATATAATTCTAAATTAAGATCATTTGATCAATTCACAGAATAAATAAATTAGCTATTTTTGTTGCAATCTTGATAATAAATGGGGGTATAGGATGGTGAAATATAATATTATGACAAAATTAATAAACTTAAGAAATAATTGCAAAAATAATAATAATCAAAGAAATATCATACAGAAAGTTTTTTAAAAAGCTTAAAATACATTTGGTTAGTGTTATTTTTTGGTCTATGGTAATAGATTGTTGATTCCTTCGATAAGATTTATAATATTCTTTAGGCGACAAACAATATATTGACGTTGTCCCTTTGATGCTCAACGCCATTGTCGTCGATAGTAATTTAGTAGGAATTCTAAAGTCCCTCTAATTTTATGTTTATGTAGTTCTTTCGCTATGGATTATTTTTGTTTGTATTAGGGAAATGGTCGACACTTATGAATAACAGATTATATATCAATATTTTAAATAATCTAAATGATAAATTAGGTACCTCCTGTCAGAATTCCAAATGGGATCACCTTCATTAGTTACGATGTGATCTATGTCAATGCATTTTTCGACAACCGATTTCGAATATTGCATAGTTTCGATAATATTAGTTAGAGTTTAACCCAAATTAAACTCTTTCCTGATTGCTGGCTCATCTGCCTATTGAAAACGATGTTAATAGAAATAGAATTGTGCCTTAAGCAAAATTACTCGATTTCTAATTTTTTCATTATACTGAATTCCTCTATCTATGACTTCATCTAATAGCTTTGTGAGATTAATTATTTATTTGTCTCTATCCATCTTGATTTACTTTAGTTACTCCTCCAAACTTACATCTTGATATTATCTTTGTGGTTCATTCAACGAAAATCCAACTATAATATTTTTAGCTTCTTTGTACTGGTTCTCTGTTTTTATTTTACCTTATTATATTTTGTTTTTGTACTGTAGTATTGGAACGAATTTATAGAGGTTTCTACTAATTCCAAAGCCAGACATCTAGTTGTTGTTACGAATTTGGAAATGTATTCTAATTTTATTGTATCCTCTTACATTTCTTTCAAAGTTTTGTAGAGTTAGTCTTCATTCCTCAAATTTACGAATATCGTCATTCCTTGACTTTCCTTTTAAAAAATTATTTAAATGACAAAATACCTGTTCTTATATATAAAGATTGGCTCTATAAAACTCGTTTGTATTGTTGATTCTGCAGAAACAAACATATTTAGTATCTTTTAATTGTTAGGAAGATGATTGCTATCTGTTTCTTAAAATACTTCTGCCTGACGCATCGATGCCATCAACATCAAATGAGTTGTTTGGTCTTTCCAGAAAATTTCTAATAGTATCGTAAAGTGACCCATATTCTCCGTCAATTTAATCAAAATTCTCGTTAGGTTGATTTATCTTTTGTTATATCCTCAGATCTTTTAGAAATTTTATTTGATCGACGTATCTATCCAAAGAATAGTTGGTAAAACTTTGATTGCTATAACTTATTTCAATTCTCTGATTATAAACAACTTGCATATAGAAATCCTCTGATTAATGTACATAATTTTCCCATGAAATAACTTTTTCAACTTTAGGTGAATTGGGTTATTCAATAGGTTAATATACTTTTTTTTTATTAATATGAAGACCTTAGTATAATCCCGTTATTATTGATGATATAATGAGCATAACGAAATAGAAATCATGATCCCTCTCTTCAATGTAATAATATATACAAGAAACCAAGATTAATAAAAAGGTGGCTGTACATTAACCCATCCTGGTTTGAAAATTGTATTTTAATTTCTGTTTATGCAAAACCAATCCATTAAGAACACCAAATAAGAACATTGTTTATTTTTATATGGCTGATCTTTTCAGTATTAGTATCCAATATATTGTTGGGGTGAAGTCAGGCAATTTAAGAAAATAATGTATGATGTATGCGAATACTGCTAAGGTTAGGCAGATTATGTCCATTATAAATGATGAAGGATTTACGTCTGTTTTTGTATCAATCAAAAGGAATAAAATCGTTAACAAAGTGCAAATAATAAATTTATCAGTTCTTTGGAGTATATTAGTGATTTCCTTAATCATTTAAAATAAATTATTTTTATTTTCTAGAATATCATTATGTTGCTTCGATTCAATAATAGCTACCAGAAAATGAACTAAATTTTAGAGCCAGAGGAAGGATAGCCTGGCAAAGGAGCTCTCTGGCTAGGAGATTACACAGCTGCCATAAATTAATAATTGCTCAAATCCAAAAACATCAAAACTGTATTGACAGTAGCCAGTGGATTAAACATAAAATACCCAACAGGAAGTGATATCACTCATAAAGTATGAATCATAATTTTATTTTTAGACATACAACATCCTTGATATAGAGAGCTGTAATATTAAAAGAATCTTCTCAGATACTTATCAATAGATTATGGAGGGTTTAGAAAGAGGCTCAGTCCTTGTGCATTGTGCTGCTGGAGTCTCGAGAAGTGCATCTACGGTTATTGCGTTTTTGATGCGTTCCAGAGGATACACTTTTTAAGAGGCCTTTAATTTTGTCAGATCAAAGAGAAATGTTATCTGCCCAAACTTCGGCTTCTAGAGGCAATTGAGATAATATGAAAGAGAATTAGGGGCTGGAAAAACGGAAGAATTAGATTTTACAAAACCAATTTAAATGTAGTCAATAAAACCTGCACCCAACCTGCCTAAGAAGGACTTTGTGATGGTTAGTCCTTAGAAAAAATAGACCCTTACGAAATCGAGGTTATTTTAAATGAAGAAATGAAATTAATTATATTTTCTCCTTTTTTTTAAAAGAATATATGTAAAAATTGTGTGATTCGTTGGAACTCTCGCAGACATCTGAGGATTTTGTAGGAGAGTATTATCGGAAGTTCTAAGCGGGAATAAATTTGATTGATCCTTCAATGACTTAGAGTAAGGTGTCAAATCTTGATGATAATACATAAATGAGAGTGATCCAATATAATGAAATGTACATTAATGAGATGGCAAAAAACTAGGTAGAGGATTTATATAGTATAGTTCTTAGAGGAATCAATGACACGCATTCAGCAATAGTTGAGCAACACACTTGAGCATAACAAATTGCTTATGCAATAGATAGACGATTTCTCTCATTAATTGCAAGAATCCAAATAGAGAGAGGAAAAGGTTTAGAAGAATTATGAGATAGAAAAACTATTGAATTAACAATTGACTAAGAAGATGGCAGATCAATAGTAACTTATAGGGTACAATATATTTATGAGAAAGAAAAGATCTCTGTAAAAAAGATTGAGAGAATAACAGCAATATTCTCGATCTTACTAAAGCGTAAGTACAAGTAGTAGAAAAGGACTGTTTAAAGCAGTAACTGAAGATTCAACATTAAAGGACACAAGTGGTGAGGGGATTGTTGAAGAGAGACCCAAATAAATTAGAAATAATGAAATCTACAGCTAAACAGCATAAAATTTCTTTACGCCTTCCCCAACGAAATTACCATCTTAAAAGAATGCATTAGAGAAGAGGATAGAAGCTACTTTGACATAGATAAGATAGATAAAATAGTAATTTTAGATCGGAAATAGAAAATGATATTTTGTTTTAATAATAATTTTTTCTTCCTTAATAGAATATATTCATATTAATGGAATGCAGAAATTATAAAAGTGCTTATCCTCAAATAAGTCTTCTTTCTTCCATGAAACGCCCTACTTATCGATTATTTGTTTTATCTTATCGTCACCTGTATAATGAGGATCTAAAATTAAAAATCTTCTTTCGGCATCACTATATTCTACTCCTAAGAGAGTATACGCATATTAGCCTCCACCAAACATGATGGGACATCCATTCTGAGTGAAATGGTTTTTGAATGTATTCAAGTGCTCAACCACTTAACTTCCTTTCTTAATGTTTAGGATCTTACAATCGATTCCTGTTAGATGGGTGATTAGCATACTAACTTCAAATGCCCCAATCCATTCAGATGATCCCAGAAATTCCACAGGTTTATCTTTCATTTCAATCAATATTTATTAGATTTGCTTATGTGTGGGTATTGGAATTGTCCTACAATGCTCATTTTCAATTAACCATGAAAGTATTGTTTGAAATGATCTATATGCACAACCCCATCCCTTGTCGTCAAAGTTATCTTACATGTAATGGTAATAATAGTAATCACCTTTGCACAAGTACCTTTGTGAGTTTTCAACTAAAATTAGAAATTACATAATTTACTTTATTTAGGCAATAAGTAATGATGGATGTTTAATAATTTTCCATCTTTATTAAAGGCAAAATAGAATTTATTTTACTAATAATAGAAACGTCTGCATTTTTAGGCTCCTTAAGTTTATTGGGGAAGGACTTAACCATCTAAAAAATAATATTAACCTAGCTATAAAATTTAAAAAAATATTACATCTTTATTTGATTTTAATTGAACTATTATATGATCTATGTATTTTTAGATAATTTCATATGGTTATACTTGTTTGGTAAAATAACCAATAAATTCAAAGGAGGAAGATTTATCATTTAATGTCAAATGGATATTTTCAATCTCTTAATTTCTCTATTGATGAATTATGCTAACTATTATTGGTTTAGGATGCTTAAAGGAAATTATTTTTCCACATTATTGTATTAACTTGGGTAATATTATACAATTACATCTTTATAATTCTGACAAGCTTATTCAAATATGTTAACCAATTTTGCTAGTGCTACATCCTCTATAATTTCTATTTTACCCCTCTAAACTGCTTACAATTCAGCTTAGATTTTTCCCTCATTAACATTTATAATTGTTGATTCGTTCTCAAACTAGACTTTCTTTAATATAATAAAATATATTACAATGTAAAGTTAGTCACGTTCTAAATAAAATAAAAGTTATTCTCTTGTAACTGCAGTTATATTGGTGAAGAAACAAAGCAAGCCTTTGAACAAATCATTAACATCACAAAAACGATTGCCGATTGCTCCATTCTCATTCATCTTTTCTACTCCTAATATGTTCGGCTGACTGCTAGAATACGATAAGATTTGATTATTTATTCCATAAGCTTCTTATCCCTCACTACTATTAAGATGCCCAAGTATATATTTATTTTACATTTATATACATCAAATTGAGCCATAAAATTTTCTTTATTTGACAGAAAAGGTTTCATCAGGTTCATCTTCGAACATATGATTATGATCACCATAGACGCCTACAAAGTTCCCTATTGACCTTCCAAATGATCTATTAATATTAGAAAACATCATACGTTCTGTCAAGGCAGGTTATACATAGAAATAATTTAGAGAGAGTGAGGAAACATGGTATGTTAGCCAATCCCTTCTTCTTACCAAGACACAAATTAATTATAAGTCCTAGGGTAATAAATGTAAATACAACATAAATTAGTATTGCTATAAATTAATAACTAATTTACATTCGCTATCAGATTCATCATATTTTTATTGGATTACATTTTAAACCTTATTACCTGAAGTACAATCTTTTATCAAATAAAGTGTAATATCTTTGAAGTAAATAAATGGTATTGTTAACTCGACTTTCGATGTACCAAACTTTCTGCATTTGAAGTTTAAGTTTAATTATTAAGAGGTTTAATTAACTAGTCCTCCTTAGGATAGAGGTCCATCAAACCAAGCAGCTGCTATTTTCTCATCTGTTTCAACATAAGGTATCGATAAATTCACAGCTGGCATCTATTTTAAAGTTTAAGCATCTAAAACAAAGTCATCTGTCCAGGGTGCTTGGTAGGATGTATTCATATATAAGAAAAATTATAAACTAATAACATCTTTAGGAATGTTGAACACGTAATTATCTAAATCCTAATCGAAATATGAGGAATTGGTGACTTCTCCATCTTGTATTATAATATGCTTATAGTTCTTATAAGCCATTTCAACTATAAATCCGTCTCTCTATTAAAGCGGGTTTCCACATATTTTTTTCCAATATATTTGTGCATCACCACAATCAGGCACTGAGAAGTCTAGTTCATAATTAATCATAGCCCCTCCATATTATTTGCATCGATAATCTATTTTAAGAGCATATTCTGTGTGTTTGCCTGTAGTACTTGGTCTTTGATCTAATAGTAATTTAGAATCTGCAAAGTATTTATCATCGAAATCCAATTTAAAGTTTTCGATAGTTAAATTACTTAAAGGTAGTGTAATATAGAATATATCTGTATTTATTTTTGCAGGTTGAATTATTGAATTTTCTAATATTATTGATAATATTTACTTGCCTTGCGTTCCCAATTTTTATGAACAATCCCTTTGAGTATCACATCATCTTTAGCCTTTTTAATGTCTGTTCCAACATGTAGATGCTTGCATATTTGTTCTGTAAAAACGACATCAAGAAAAATTAAAATATAAAACATAATTCATTCTAATTCTCCAATCCTTTCCTCATGAAGTGTTTTTAGATTTTTGGAATCGAGTTTATTAAACACGTTTAAATAGATGAAAATTATAAATATTCCTATCAACCAAGGCAATACAGCTACTAATATAATTAAACTTAGACGAGGCGAATTATCAGGTCTATCATATATATACGCATCCTATATATCGAATTCATAATATAGTTGCTTAGTATCGTTAAAATTTATTGTTCCAATCAAGTTAAATGTGATGTTAGTATAGGGTTAGTCCTATATCTTTATGGTGATAGTAAAATCATTAGAGTTAAAAATCGGCTCATAATTATTCAGTGTTTCATTATTTATCTATAAAGATTCTATATTTAAGGTGACGTTGCCTTTAAAACATTTAGTCAATTTCTCATACGGTATTTTATTCTTATTTAGATAGGCAAGGGGTATTTTTATATTTAGAATATTGGATTCATTAAATTTAAATACAGTTCCTGTCGATATTAATTCTATCGAATAGGACCCATTAATCTCAGGCATATATTGATTCTTGCATATTAATATTGATCTTGTCTGGTTAATAACCAAGGGCACTTAATTATAATTATTATATCTAAATAAGTCATTTATGAATGTTATTGAAGTTTAAAGATATAATGTTTCAATATTATTAATTGGAGAAATTGTGATATTGTATTTTAATATTAAAATTTACTGAATTTCTCCTTAAATCAATATTGATGTTATATCCTTGTTTTTAGACTAAACAAAAAATTGCAATCCTCCTGTATAATTCATATAACTGACATAATAATCTTGAACTTCTATGAATGTATCATTTATTATTTTTAAATTTTAGGATTTTAAGTACAATTAGTCAATATTTGAAGATCTAATAGCGTTTTATGTCAAATTTTGTAATCCAAATTTCAATTTGTTTAGGTTTGGGCTCTAGCCAATCAAATAGAATTAAAATTTAGTATCCTCATTTGGCATTATATCAAGGGTAAAATTATTTTTATCATGATAAAATACGATTGAACACACAGAGTATTATGATTTATTAATAAAAAATTGTCTACCATCAAGATATACCTTCATATCAGGATAATCAGATTTAAATACTAAATAAACGATATAAAAATTAGATGGAAGCATCATCGATCTATTCATGCATATCCCTTTTGTGTTAGAAACCTAAAAGTAATATTATTTGTCAGATTGAACCAGATCTAACACTTATCCATTTTAGCACTCCACCCAACTGTCATAATACATCTGAATAGGCGTGTTGGGATTTATTATATCTATATCTCCAATATCATCTTATCTAGAAAAATAGATAAATAAAAAAATAATCATATAATATTCTTTTTTTAACAGAAATCAAAATGAGAACAACCCTTTTTTCAAATTATTCAAAGTAAATGGACTAATTAAACATCTTAATTATCAATAAAATATTACCTGTTTGAACCGATGAATGACTGTAATTCTCCCCCATAGTCTGGCTAGCTATAAAACTCAATTCTGGTATGTCTGGGAACCTTTGATAAATTGTAAAAATATACTTAAATTGATCTAACTGTCATTCTTGAAATCTGAGGTGGTATGAATGGGAACCTGCCACATAATCTAATTGCTCTACCTTAATAGTTACACTCTTCGTATGCATAAAAACAAACATCATCAACATCTAAAATTATATTAATATATTTACTCTATATTGTATCTACTTTTTTAGGCTTTATAGGTTTTACATCATCATCCTCCTCAAATGTCTTCTTTGGTAACTTTCCATCTTTCTTAAGTGCCTATCTTACGATCCTTCCCAACTCTGCATCTGAATAATTGTTAGGGTTTCTTTTTCGCTCTTTTGATTTTTCCTCTTTATCCTTTTCTTTTTTCGATTTTTAACTTTTCTTATTCTATTTTTTGTTTTTGGAACTTCCCTCATTATCGCCATCTTAATTATCCTCATTACCTTCATTATCTTCATTTTTTTCTTCTCCATCATTTTCTTTGTCTTCCTTATTTTCCTCATCTTGTTTTTCTTCATCATTATTCTCATTCTCTCCACCATCCTTTTCCTTATCTCCTTCATCCTTTTCTTTCTCCTCATCACCATTTTCTTGATTTTCCCCATCATTCTTCTCCTCTTCATCATCTTTATGTTTGTCAGAACTCTAATCCTCTTCCTTCTCAGAATGTCCCGACTTATTCTTCTCATGCTTATCATGTTTATCGTGTTTATCATCATGTTTATCATCATGTTTATCATCATGTTTATCATCATGTTTATCATGTTTATCCTGATGTTTAGCACCATCTTCATCATCATTATTCTTGTCATCGTGTTTTTTATCATCATGTTTATCATTCTTGTCACTTTTATCGTCCTTTTTATGTTTACCATTATCCTTATCATGTTCGTTATCATTACCATGCTCATGATCTTCATCATCATTTTTATCATCATTCTTATTCTTTTTGCTATTTTTGCCCTTTTTAGATTTATCGTGGTCATCGTCTTGATTATCTTCGCCTTCACTATTATCTTTTTATTGTTTTTTTTAATTTTTCTTATCATCATGATCATCATGTTCTTTTTCATCTTCTTCATCCTTTCTTTCCTCATCATCTTCTTTACTTTTACTTTTTTATTTTTATTTTTTATTGCTTTAATCATCATCTTTGTGATCATCTTTGTGATCATCTTTGTCATCATCTTAATGATCTTAATGTTTATCGTTTTTATTATGTTTCTTTTTATTTTTCGGTTTCTCATCTTCTTCCTCTTACTCAGAACCTTTCTCCTTTTCTTTCTTTTTATCTTACTTCTATTTGCCTTTATTCTGCTTTGGTTTTTCATCCTCTTACTCAGACCTTTATTCATTCTCCTCATCATTTTTATCATTTTCTTTTTCATCATTTTCTTTTTCATCATTTTCTTTTTCATCATCCGCTGGAGGTTCCTCATCATCTTGACCCTTCTCATTCTCATCATCTTAACCTCCATTTCCTTCATCTTCTCCTCCTGCCTTTTCAGCATCTTCTTCATCATTTTAAAGAAAATTTCGTTTCAAAATAGCATCTGGTATAAATTTTTTGTTTAGCACCATTTCATCTTCTATAATTCTCAACTAATCAAAGAGCTCCCTGTCTTCATTACTGATAGGCTATACACAGATAATTAGAAGAAATAAATAAATAAATTTCATTATTCAAAACGATTTTCTATGATTGATCTTTACTCTACTTGCAGTATACATTCCAAATAAAGCAGAAGGTAATTAGATATTTAAATTATATAGTGTCAGCTAAAAAAAAGAAGGAAGTTTAAGAAGAGGAAAAACCTTTTTACCTCCCTTTAAATCCTAAAAATAAGACTCAAAACAATTTGACTTTGCAAGAACATCAAGAGAATTCAGATCGAATAAAGTTAGTGAATTTAAATTAGAAGATGATTTACTATAAGACAGCGAATCATTCCCTATGATCAGATTCCAAAAAAGTATTAATTACCTCTTAATTAAGAGACATTCAGAGAGATGATGAAAGAAAGTATAAAATATTTTTTTATTAAATAAAGTAAAATATGAGAAGGATATCTAAAGCCTGCCTCCAAATGATAGAAGAAACTATATTCTATACAGATTAATCTAGGAGTTATTTTAAGAAATTAGTGTAAATCTCTATAATTTACTTATCTGTTAACATCCCATCACTAAGATTTTTTTCATTTATTTCTCAGATATTGAGCAATATCCAGTCTCTAAATGTTGTTACTTACCAGTTTTTATAAAAATAGCTAAAACTATAGGAGGAGAAATTCGATGCACAAAATGCAATACATTGCTGACTCAATTTGACATAGATGAATAAGTGTTATGGGTTCCTAATAAACCAGACAGGCTCAGCAATTTTATAATATCTGGAAAATTCAGGACAAAGAGCTTAGCTTCAGCAGTCCCACAATCGCTATTAACTCCGAGAGAGAAGGAAGAATTATTTAAAAAGACTATTAATAAAATGGCGAAACAATAGAATATCAAGAAGATACAAAACTAAGATGCTTATAAATTTGATCTTGTAAGAAATATAATGTTGAACTCTTAAATGTTTTACTAACCAGTTGGAAATATATTAGACTAATTATGATATAATCATTTAGCGTGTTTTGATAAATTAGTTAAATCATTGAAATGCAATTCTCTTTAGCTGAAATTTTAAAACCTTTAGTAAGTTCCCATTTAATCTTATCCAAAACAATCTTGTTCAAAGAAATAAACATATCCATTTATGGTCTACATTAATGCAAATAGAAGTATAAAGATGTAGTTTTTATTCTTCAATTGTTGAGAAAATCTTGTTTCTATGGATCTTACAATTAAATATAATGCATAAGTTTTTCTGTCTTCTCTTTTTACAAATTAAATAGATGTCATTCCAGCAATCAGCCCAGAAAGAAATGCCTGATATTATTTATTTCCCATTTTCTTTTTCATCAAACATAACAAAACTATGTTGTATAAATGTATTACATTATGAAAGGAAAGTGTATGATGAAATAAATCCACAGAACCTGAAAGTATTTGCGGAATACAGGATGCTTATGTACTTTTTTGGATCTTTGTTCTTTTTTAACAAAAGTCCCAATATTGATATTAGTATTCGTGCTGCATATGAATATTTAAATGACTTTACTGTAGCAAAAGTGGATCTCTCTATGCAGCTACAGCTATTGAGTATTACAATATTGCATACCCATGACTACAATCATCTGATTTGAAGAAAACTGTCGATAACACATAATCTGCAATATTATTCATATAAAATGAAATTAATGAGACATGTTGCCTTAAATGGATTTGGAGGACCAGAAGTGTTAACACTCAAACAATCCCCTTTACCTTAACTAAAGGAATAGGAAACTTTAGTTAAAATAGCATCGTTTGCTATAAATAGAGCAGATACTTTATAGAGATAAGGAAAATATGCACCGCAACCAGGTGTCACAGATATTTTAGGATTAGAATTTGCAGGGAATATTGTACAACCAGATGGATCTTTGGGTAAAAGAGTGATGTCTTTACTACCAGGTGGTGGATATTCTGAGTTTGTTGCTGTAAATACAAATCATTTGATCGATATTCCTGAAAATATTTCTATAGAAGAGGTATTAAAATATTCCATTAATAGGCAGGAGGCATTCCTGAAGTGTTCTTGACAGCATTTTTATAAATCAAACTATCTAATCTGAAAGCAAATGATATTTGTTTAGTTTATGCTGCGGCTTCTGGTGTAGGTTAAGCAACATTATAATTGTGTAATTAATTTGGAATACAAACTATTGCAAGTTGTTCTCAAAATAAACATGAATATGTTGCTGAATTTACTGATAAAATCATTGATAGATAATCACCTATAGAACAATAATTGAATCAAATCAAACAATTTGCACCTAAAGGAGTTTAGAGCGTCTTTGATTGTGTTGGTGCTGAGAGTTTCAAAATAACAATTGAATCATTAGGGCTAGACAGTACATGGATACTTTATGGATTGATGGGAGGGCCAAAGATACCTGATTTTAATTTGGCTCCTTTCTTGGCTAAGAGAATAAGTTTAATAAGCACAACTTTAAGATCGAGGTCTGATGATTTCAAGGCAGAGTTAATTTAAGATTTTAAATAAAGAGTCTTGCCTTTGTTTGAATAGAAGAAAATATACCCTAATATCGACAAAATAAAATAGATTGAATGGAATGAGGAGGGAATAGAAGTTATAAGAAATTTTCATAAATCGATGGATAGCAATTCAAATGCAGGAAAACTAGTTGTAAGTTTAAAATGAGTTTTATTTATAAAGATATAGAATAATATTTTTAATTTGTGTTTATAATTCTAATTTTTTCAATATCATAGGAGCGATAAAACCAATGATGTTAGGGCTGTAACTCCAAAGAATGTCGAATAATTATTTAATCTGGATGGAGTCGTAACCTTATCAAAGTTATCTTTTGTTGCTGGGATTGGATACAAATTTTCACTTTCTTCATCATATGCTTGCACAATTCTCTCTACATAAGCAGTGCTGCTTTCTCTCTTTTATTAGATATATATAAAATACCAAATTGAACGATCTGAAGAATCTAGAAAGGAGCCATAAGTCTATATAATTGTAAACTCCTTCTTTTTGGAAATTGGTCTTTCTCCTAAACAAATTCTATTCTTCACCCTTTCTAACCAATCCTGTAAATTAAACAAAAGGATATTATTATTCTTCTTCCATATTTGCAGGATCTTTGTAAAATTCTGTGAAATGATCATAATCAGGTACGTCAACTAACTCTTCAATGGGTGTTGTTCCTAGTGGATCTGCTGACATTTTGATATCATTTTAATTTTCAATAGGAACCCATCCTAAATTGACTATTACTTATGAATTAGTCTATTTTTCTGGACTCTTATCAAAGTGGGGATTTCTAATAGAAGTGATGAAAGGAGCTAGTACGATATATCCATCTCTGCCTTCTCTTTATCTTCTAACAAAAAATCGTTCATCCTAATCATATGATGAATAAAATACTCTGAAATATCCATATAAGCTAACAAGTTTATATTCCCACTCATTAATTTTTCCTGGAAGTGCCCATGGGTAAACTTATGCATTTCTGCCTCTAATGTTGATTGGTTTCCATTCCTCAATATCTTATTGAACTGATTAATATATTTGTTCGAGTTTATTTGCTTATGTCCTATACCAATAGACTCCATATGAGCTTCCTGCGAAGGTGGCTAATGCGAAGAATCTTAACGCACCGACATTTTGTCTAACAACTTGTGCTTTAATAACTTATGTTTAAAGCATTTTTATTTAATATTTTTTATATATTAAAGATATAATTTTAGCTTATTCCTAAAATCACTTTAGACATTCATCTATCAATCTATCTCCGCTCAATATATGTGTTGTACATATAATTATTTCTTTTTAATATCTTAGAGACAACCATCTAAGGGCATGGATTTCCCCATATGTTACTCCACCAATAAAATATATCACATAACAATTAGATTGAATAGGATTTGGGTTTTGCTATATAACTATTTCTCCTGGAATTTCTTTAATGGTTTACAGTATGTTAGACCAACCATTCTTTGTGATAATTTCTTCAAACATCCTCACTCTTGATTATGATAAATCAATACATTATAGGAGCATATGCCAAATAAACAAAACTCATGTCCTCTGGCTCAATAGGATCTATGTCAGCATTGATCAGCCTTAGAGGTTTTTCGATTCTTTCCCATAATGGTTATTCAAATATTTTATTTCCTATCAATCCCAATTTCTCAAGATTTTTTATGGCATAAATATATTCAAAACCATAAACATGTATTAGTTCTCTTCTCAAATGATCATAAGTTTTAGATGAAATTCCATTGAACATTTAGCAATATAATCCCAACAACCTTAAAACCTTCTACACTGGATATTCAATCTAAATAAAATTTTCAATAGTTTATTCAATCTGCTTCTATTTATTTTGTAAGATTGCATTGACTTCATTTGTCACTTACATATGGAATGAGATCTATTCTATCTACTTCTTTATGTATGTTGAGACAATATAATCTAAAATTTATAAATTATGTAATACGATCTAGAACAAAATTATGTTCCTTTTAGATTTATCGAAATTTTATGACGAACTATTCAGTTTCTTCAGCAGATCTTTATTCGTTCTTAGATTTTAAGAATGTTTTATTTTCAATTCGTTTCTGTTCCAAAACTTATAGAAATTCTCTAACATTATAGAGCTTATAATTATTAAAGATAGTATCCTAGTTAAGTTTGAGTGTTTTATCCTTCAACTAAGTAATTGTTGGATCATCGCATGTAAATACAACCTAATTTTGTTTGATTCCATATAAATCATCTAAAATTGCCTCATAAGTGAACGGAGTCAGCATAGGGGTGATGAGATCAATTTTTCTATCAACGATAAATAAACTGAAGAGTTTTGACTCTGTAGATTCCTCATCTTCCTCCATAACTGGCTTCTACTTTAAAATGTCAATCACTGCTTTAGCATAATTACCCTTACAGAAAATATTTTAAAACTTTCCATGTATTAACTGCATTCTCTGTATTGACTCAGCCACTAAGTGCAAAATAGTTAGATCATTTTATATGTAAAGTTAATTCACTGCATTATTGATCTCTAATGACAATACATCAGGCTAGATTGGTATCAAATCAAAATTAAAATTTTTAAGCTATAAATGTCCTAGCACAGCTTCTTTTTCTAGAAAATCCTTGCAAATGACATTCGAACGCGGGCAAAATATTAGTAAATACTTTATTTGCAATTATTATAACTGATTGTCCCTTATAATTCTAACTATTCTCTTCATAAGATTTCTTTAGGGTTATACGAAAAATATGACTTATTATGCCTTTATGTTAATAACTTCTGATGTAATATGGTATGTCACTTCAATGCCATTCTCTCTCATTAGGTCGTTATCAACTACAAAAGTCAACATCTCTGCAACAAATTGATCTATTATTAGCACCTTTTTCCCTATAAACTTGTTTATGTTATTTTAAAAATATTTGATACTGTGTTTAGTGTATTTATAATCTTCTGTTTTATGTATTTCTAATAAACCTAAATCTCAAATTCCTATTTCACTGTGCTATTCAACTTAACTTTGGGTTACTCTGGCCTTTTAGTGAAATCGATGGAGTCGTACAAGAATTTAAGCATTTCTTAAAAAAACAATACAAAATATAATTTATTAAAAGGAATAATAATGTGTGAAGTTCACTAAAGCCCATTTATTTTTGTATGTCTTGAAAAATTATGCACCAACATAAGAGTGGGATGCGAAAAATGCCTAATCAAACTTCATCACGCCCATCTAAGTATAACATTTAAAACAATTATATTTAGAATCTTGTGCATTTATAAGTGATTTGGAGAAAAATTCTGGCCACAAGCTATACTCGAGTGATCCTATAGATTTAGAATTAGAGGATTTTATAAATAATAAGTTAATCACTAAAGAGAGGGTTAACAACATAGTTGATGAAATTGAAAGGTCATTTTTAAATGATATAAATGATTTGAAGGATGAATTATGCAAATAAGAATCATAAAAGCGGATTCAACAGTCAAAAAAATAAAAAGAGCTTATTAAGCTATACGATAATATATATTAAATGAAGGAATTGAGAGCTCTTTTGAAGTAATTCCAATAAGGCCAAGTTAAATAGGATTAAGTATAAATTTAATAGTATGAAAAGATTACTTAAAAAGTTAATGAAATAGTGCTATTGAGACAAGAAGTGGAAAATACACAATAAAAGAGTGCAACTAAATAATTAGCAAAATCTGTTACATAAGAATCAATTTTCCAAGTCTAAGAGCAAATGATAGATCTACTAAAGAATGTTAAGTATTTCTTTTAAAAAGATGAAAGTATTATTAATACAAATCTTAGGCATATCTTTTATTAAATCCTAATTATCTACTGAGGAAGATGCCCAATTTGCAGAGCTTAGAGCAGGAAAATAATTTGAGTTCAATGAAGTTGACGAGGTATAACTAATATATGGAATCTCTAATTTCTAAAAAGGAGTTTATGAGTGGTAAATTAAAGTAGAAGTATTAAAGAAGGAGGAAACCTAAAAAGAAAAAGGAGAAGGATTAGATTCAATAATTGGTTCTGGATAGAATGTGTTTAATTAATTTGGACAACACCCTATTGGTGGACATCTTCAAAATACTGGAATGTTTGCAGCTGCAGAATATGAATATTTAGGGAGATTATACATAGGGATAGTCGAAGATTCAGGAAAAGATTAAATTCATACATATTCTCTAAATTATTAGACAAATTAAGCCACAGCAGTTGACTTAATAAGAGGAAATAATTTAGGATAGTTTTATAGTAAATAGCATTAAACCACTGAAAAGTTAGATGCAATATAGAATGTTTTCAAGAAACAAATAGCAAATGGAATCATACTTTAATTCAAACTTGATCTAGACTAAAAGTAAAATTTTGGAGTTATCTAATAGCAAAATTTACTTGGAGGATGCAGAAAAATTGTTCAAATATGAAGGACAGATAAGCTATATGCAAACCGATCAATTAAGGCCATTTATTTTAGCATACAAATCCAAGCTAAGGGTCACAGTCTGTTGAAGATATAAAATATCTATAATATATAAAAATATTTTAAATATTAAAATGTTAATATAAAAAATGATATAATTAAAATCAGATAATGATTCTAATTAAATATTAATGAATAAATATTTTTACCTAATCAAGGG